>ML102826.1:297635-328498 GCA_003697995.1 Taxidea taxus jeffersonii | reverse complement strand
CCCCCCCCAGCCCCCCCAACCCGGTCCGCACCCCACCGGGGTGGATTATTGGTTCAGCGTATGGAAAGCCTTTTCTGAAACCTGATCAGAGGTAGAATTTCACGCTAAAGGAAAGCTAGCTGTGGGTCACTCTTCCCAGGTGACATTGGTTAAATCAATTAAAATGTGTTTCATTTTAAAAGGCCCTTAAGAAACAGATCTCATGGGGGGGAATTTACGATCATCATGAGGAAGTTTGAGCTTTCTGGGAATTTCTGGGAACAATGGCACCTAGCTTACAGTGAACATCGAGACTCACGAATCAATCACTCAGAACCATCTCCCCAAAGCCACAGGCTTTCGTTTTCCTCCAAGCCCTTCAGCTGCAAACGCAGCTGCCACCGGAATTCCTCGCCTTAAAACCACAGCCTGGAACGTGTGGGTTGGGCGACTCCACTAGCCCACCCCTAAGTTCAAGACAGCTCTCGAAACCGAGCCAGTTATTTAAGTTTTCAAATAAAAAGCAGCCGCCATCTGCCAGTTATGACCAAATTCAGAAGGAATAAATTTCACTTGAGGCTCTGATTCAGAATGAAACAGTGACGTCAGATATGCCAGGGGATGAATGTGAGGTTATGCTGATGTAAACCTCAGAACACTAGAAACGGAGGGAAGGCCACGGACTTTGCTTCCCAGAGGGCTGGGGCCACAGCTTTGCATCCAACAGGTGTTTGGGAGCTGGGGGAGGCGACCTCGGACCTGAGAAATGGTGCTTCTCACATTCGCTCCCTTCCAGTGCCCCCTGGTGGAAGCCTGTTCCCCCACAGCCTTGTTGTGGCCACCTACCCCCTGTCTGGAGGCGCCAGGAGCCTTGTGCCGGGGAGACAAGGGGGAAGAAAGCATTCCCAGGAAGGAACACGAACCCCAGCTCAAAGGGGAGGTTGGACTGCCTTACCCATGAGAGCTGTGTCATTCCTAAAGGTCATAGGGATTACACCAGGATGCAGTGCCCTTTTCCTGATTTGCCTGGACCTGGGATATAATTAAAGATACTTGCCGGGGGAATAAGAAGCAAGTGAAAAGATCAGCGCAGGCCTAAGCCTGGGAGAGGAAGCCCCGGCTGGCTCCTTCCTGAGATAATCCTCAACCCTTCCAGCAGGCAAATAGTCCTTGCCCATCTCTGGGGCATTTTAGTCTCTGGCAGGGGCCTTTGATATGCACGAGCTTCTGCCTAAACCGGGAATTTTCCAAAGGCACAAAAGAGGTTTCTCTCCGCAGGTTAATCTCTCTGCAAAGCATGGCTTCTATAATCACAGGGTGCATACAGACGTGACTCTCCATCTGTTCACCGACCTCGAAAACCTGGGTGAAGCTGTAAATCGAAAACGACCACAAATCTAACAATCACGGATATCTGCTTCGGAGGGAATCGAAATTTTGATCTATAAATAAAGATGCCCAGTGGCTTGGAAAGTTATGCCAAATGAGGGAACACCAGGAAACTAATTGGCGTTCACACACACACACACATTTTTTTTTCATTGACTGAACAATTATTTCTTGGGCAGCAACTTGTTGGGCAGAAGGGATGGGATGGTGAACAAGGCAGTGGTTGGCCTTCCCGCTCACAGCTGCTCCTGGTTTTCCGGGGAGGAGAAAAACTTTCTCATGCTTAAGTCAGTGGCAGCATAGGTCTGTGCCTTTGCTACTGAATCAGGAAAAATAAGTATTTTTGAAAACACTTCTTCTGAAACCACAGACTGCAGAAGAGAGCAGAGGTCACCCTGGGGATATTTGGGGGTTTATAATCTACTCTGCGGGCTTGTAGTCCTACAGGTGAGTAGGGGAAGGCCTTTTCCTGGTGCCTAGATATCTTCCCCACCTACTGAGTGATACCAGCAATTCCTTCTGGAAGGTTCTGTGTATTTAAATTTAAGGTATTGTGATAGGTAATTTTCTGGGACACCTTGGCTGAGTCATGTTGCCCAGTTGTTTGATCAACATAATTCTGGATGTTTCTGTGAAAGGGTTTGGGGGATAAGGATTTAAATCAAGATTTAAATCAGTGGTCTTTGAGTAAAGCATATTACACTTCACAGTGTTGGTGGGCTTTGCCCAATCAGTTGAAGGCCTTAAGAGAACAGAGCCTGACCTCACCTGAGCAAGAGGAACTCTGCCAGCAGACTGCCTTTGGACTCGAACACAACTCTTCCCTGAGTCTCATCCTGCCATCCCACCCTATTAGATTTTGGACCTGCCAGTTCTCACAGTCTTGGAATTGTGAACCAATTCCTTAAAAATCAATCTTTGTGTTCACCTCAATGTAGGGGTCATGCTTACAAACATGAAGATGCCTTCCAAAGAAGGACTACAGTGTAACTTGTTTCCTACTGTATCTGTTTATGATATCATGGATACCTTACCAACAATAAGTTTCAGAGCCTCTCCTGAGAACTGTTTGGGTGGTAGGGAGAGAGAGAGCCCTTGAGAGTCCTGAACGGTGGGAACATCTGCCTTTGAGTCAGGGGTGGAGAGTGCGCTCAGGACAAGGGAGTTGGGAGCTAAGGATCAGCTTTGGCTTGCTTGGCCTTATTCCCTTGTTTTGTCTTCAGAGGGAGAATCACATCTACTTACATCTGTTTACCTTAAACATAGCCTGTGAGTACCTAAAAAAATACCTGACTGAGTTCTAGGGAACTGGCTGAGGGAACAGATTAAATGAGTAATCTCTATGTTTTGGGTGCCTAAGCTCTGCTGTTTTATTTAATCTTCTCATCCATAAGGATAGTCTTGTTCTGCTTCCAGACTCTGAGCCAAAGTCTCCGGGCTTGAATTCTGATTCAGTGGCTCTTTAACTCTGTGACAAATTACTGAACTTCTCTCTCTCTTAGCATTTTTACTCTGTAAAATGGAGTAATAACAGGACCGATTTCAATGTTTGGGGAGTAATTTAGTATAAAATGTAGTGAGATCTTAGTATAGCACTTGCTTACAGTAAGGCCTATGTTGGGGAACTGCCTTTCCTAGAAGGTAGGTTTCATTCCTTTATTTTCCAGATAAGGCTGCTAAGTGATGGCCCCAGAATCACATTGTTACCACAAGAAAATGGAGCCATAAAATTAACAAGTCAGGAAATGACAGATGCTGGCCAGGATGCAGAGGAAGGGAAACCTGCTACAATGTTGGTGGAGATGCAAGCTGGTGCAGCCACTCTGGAAAACAGCACAGAGGTTCCCCAAAAAGTTGAAAACAGAGCTACCCTACGACTCAGCAATCCCACTACTGGGCATTTACCCTAAAGATACAAATGTAATGATCTGAAGGGGCACGTGCACCTGAATGTTTATAGCAGCAATGTCCACAATAGCCAAGTTATGGAAAGAACCTAGATGTCCATCAACAGATGAATGGATAAAGAAGATGTGGTATATATATACAATGGAATACTATGCAGCCATCAAAAGAAATGAAATCTTGCCATTTGCAGGGACATGGATGGAACTAGAGGGTATTATGCTCAGTGAAATAAGTCAACCAGTGAAAGACAATTATCATATGATCTCTCTGATATGAGGAATTTGAGAGGCAAGGCGGGGGGTCATGGGCGGTAGGGAGGGAAAAAGTGAAACAAGATGGAATCGGGAGGGAGACAAAAACTATAAGAGACTCTTAATCTCACAAAACAAACTGAGGGTTGCTGCGGGGGTAGAATGGAGAGGGTGGTTGGGTTATGGACATGGGGAGGGTATGTGCTATGGTGAGTGCTGTGAAGTGTGTAAGCCTGACAATTCACAGACCTGTATCCCTGGGGCAAATAATACATTATATGTTTAAAAAAAAAAAAAACAGTAACGAAAGGAAAAGAAAAAAGAAAATGGAGGCATGACTTGACTGCAAGTTGGTCTGACACCAAAACCCACTCACCCCCACGCGCTGTCCTAATACGGAAAAAATCCTTGAACACCAGAGAAGGTTTCACTCTTTCATCTAGCATCTCAGGGATTGGTGCTTCATTTTGGATAAGTTGCTTCTTTATTTAATGTCTCTGGGACAGCGGGTTAGGCTTATGACCTATAAGTACTAGCCAAAGCTCCGGAAGCCATTCTTGTCAACTTCGCTGTTCTACTTAGTCAAAAGGTTGTGGTCAGCCCTGCTTGTTCTGTGGCCAGCCTCGTGCTATGCGATGTCCTGTGGTAGAATGAGCTACTGAAGAGTAGAGCCCAGGTGGGATGTGGTGGTGTGGGGGTATGGGTGAGGCTGACTTATTGAGTTCTGTGTGCCAAGCAGCCATGCTGGGGGCTCCGGGGAGTGCCGACATGGAGGAGCTTACAGTGTGGTTCAGTGGTTCTCAAAATCAAGGATTTTTGCATGCCGCTCCCCCTCCCCCACCCCAACCCCAGGACATTTGACAATGCCCGGGAGTTTTTTGGTTTTCACGACTGGGAAGAGGAGGTGGATGGTGAAAGGAGGGAGGGGTTGCTGATGATTCCTGGTCATAGAGGTACTGCTGAAGAACCTGCAGGGCACAGGACAGTGTCCCCCAATTCCCCAAGAATCATCCAATCTAAAATGTCAAATGTGGTGTGACGGAGAAACCCTGTGAGAGATGGAGCCTATGCAAAGATGGTCCTTGAGATGGCTGTCTAACATGGTGCCCAATTATGAGCCACAGCACAGGACAGATCACTTGTGCTCTGGGAGCCCCGAGGACCATGAGGTGGGAGTGATTGCAGTGGAAGTCCTTTTCAGGCTGGAGGCAGGAGTGTTGGGGATGACTGTGAGAGCAGAGCAAGGGGAGGAAGCTGGTGCACGAGCAGCAGTGAACGTGGAGAGTTGGGAGGGGAGCTGGCCAGGTTATGGGAGGTGAAGAACATAAGAGAGGGTATCCTCTTGATGCCATATTGTAGTTGAGAGTCTTCAGGAGCTGAGGAAGGAGAACAGTTGGCTGAAACAGACTTTCAGGGAAATGAACTTAGAGGATGGATCAAAGGAGAGAACGCTCAGGGGCAGGGCTCAGAGGCTGGGACTTTGGCCAATTCATTCAGTCACTGAGCGAACACTGTGCCCAGAGGTTGAGAGTAGAGACTCTGGAGTCAGGCTGCCCCGGTCCAATCCTGGCTCTCAACTTAAAAGCTCTTTGACTCTCAGCAAGGAGGATCTTCACCTCCTTGCTGTGGTCAGATTCTTCACCTGTAAAGGGGCACCTATTTAACCCAGGGTTAAGTGAGGATTCCATGAGTTACCGCAGAAATGCAGATGTGGGCTGATGAGGGCTTGGATGGAATTGGTAGTGGGGCAGGAGAGCTGCCCCCAGTTCAGAGAGGACAGAGAGGGTCATGGGGAGGGCTAGGATAGTTTTCTTATTGGGGCTCATGAGGAAGATGAAAATTGGGCAAAAGTCAGTGGCTGAATTAGAGAAATGAAAAGCCTTTTGCAACTATTCCTAAAAGTCATATACATGTAAAAAGTTAACTAACCTTAACTGCTACCTGGTTTTCCAGGGGTTTTCCTCTTTTTAATCTATAAATTTCAGTTTTGAAATATTTCAAGCATTGGGAAAAATAGAGAGAATAACATAACCTGCTCATGATTATTCAAGGAGTAAAGTGGGTGCTCTGAAAAGTTATCATGGGATGCTTCTTCAAACTAATTTCTTCACGTGTCCATTCACTCAACAAATACTTGTAGGATGCATATTATATGCTAATAACTGTTAGAGCCTCTTGAGATATAACTGAACAAAATAGACAAAGATCCCTGTTTACATTCCAGTAGAGGAGGCAGACGGTAAAAAAAATAAAAAATTAAAAAAACCGATCACATAGTACGTTAGAAGGTAAAAAATGCCATCAAGAAAGAAAGAAAAAGGAAGGAAGAAACGAAGGAAGGAGGGGAAAGAAAGAAAAGAAAGAAAGAAGAAAGGAAGGAAGGAAGGAAGGAAGGAAGGAAGGAAGGAAGGAAGGAAGGAAGGGAAAGAAAGAAAGAAGTTAAAATAGAGCAAAGTAGAGCAGAGTAAGGAATATCCAAGTCGGGAAGTCAGGGAGCTCAGGGTGGCAGCAGTAATCAGCCAAGGTACTCTTCATTTAGAAGGTAAGATTGGAGCAAAGACTTGAAGGAGTGGCAGGAGTTAAGAAAATTGGATGGTAATTCTATTTTTAATTTTTTTGAGGAGCTTCCAGGCTGTTTTCCATAGTAGCTGCACCAACTCACATTCCCACCAACAGTGCACGAGGGTTCCCTTTTCTCCACATCCTCAATAATACTTATTATTTCTTATCTTTTTGATAATAGCCATCCTGACAGGTGTGATGTGGTATCTGTAGTTTTGATCACTTCCCTGGTGGTCAGTGATGTTGAGAGCCTCTTTTTTTTTTTTTTAAAGTTTTTATTTATTTATTTGACACGGAGAGAGATCGCAGGCAGAGAGGCAGACAGAGAGAGGGGAGGAAGCAGGCCCCCTGCCGAGCAGAGAGCCCGATGTGGGGCTCGATCCCAGAATCCTGAGATCATGACCTGAGCTGAAGGCAGAGGCTTAACCCACTGAGCCACCAGGCGACCCTGAGAGCCTCTTTTTATGTGTCTCTGGAAAAATGCCTATTAGATCCTCTGCCAGTTTTTAAATCGGATTATGTGGGGGGTTTTGGTGTTGGGTTATACAAGTTCTTTATATATTTTGGATATGAACCCCTTATCCAATATATGATTTACAAATATCTTCTCCCATTCAGTAGGTTGCTTTTTTATTTTGTTGGTGGTTTCCTTTGCTACGCAAAATCTTTTTAGTTTGATGTAGTCCCAGTGGTTTTCTTTTACCTTTTTTGGGTCCTTTCCTGATGACCCAGTAGTTTCACTTCTGAGTATTTACCTGAAGAAAACAAAATCACTGATTTGAAGAGATATATGCACCCCTATATTTATTGCAGCTTTATTTATAATAACAAAGATAAGGAAACAGCCCAAGGGTCTACTGTGGTGACTGGATACCCAGACTGAATATCCACTGTGTATCCAAGTGACTGAATAAAGAAGCTGTGAGATAGATATATCTATATCTATATATCTATATCTATCTATCTATCTATCTATATATGTATATGTATATGTATATGTATATGTATATCTATATCTATATAACTCAGCCATGAGAAAGAATGAAATCTTGCTGTTCACAATCACATGGGTGGACCTAGAGGGTATTATGTTAAGTGAAATAAGTCAGAAAAGACAAATATCATATGATTTCACTTACATGTAGAATCTAAAACACAAAGCAAATGAAAAAACCAGAACAGAAACAGACTCAGAAATACAGAGAACTAACTAGTAGTTGCCAGAAGAGAGGGAAGCAGGGGCATAGGCAAAATGGGCGAAGGGGATTACGAGGTACAAAGTTTCAGTTATAAAATAAGTAACACACGGGGATGAAAGGTTCAGCATAGGGAGTACAGTCAGTAATACTGTCCTAACACTGCATGGTGACAGGCGGTAACCGCACTTACTGTGGTGAACATTACATAATGTGTGTAATTGTTGAATCACTATGTTGTATAACTGAAACGAATATAATATTTTATGTCAACTACACTTCAATTTTTAAAATATATAAAAAAAGAGAAGATTGACATCTGGAGAGGGGAGTGGTCTAGCCAAGACAAAAGCAAAGAAACTGCAGGGAGAGCAGGCCTGCCTCAGAAGCAGCGGGGAGGGCGGTGTGGCCGTGTGACATGAGCAAGGACATGTTGGACAGAAATGAGGAGCATTGTGATGGAGGAGGAGAAGGAGAAATGAGAATGAGGTTGGGTATTTACTCCTCTAGCTGCCTTCCCAGTTGGTTAACTTTAATGCGACTGTGATCCTTAAAGAATCCAACAGCTCCTCTCAGAAGACCTCCACATACATCTACTCTCTCCTGCCCTCTGCTGCTTCAGCCTAGTAATGGCTCCCCGGGTCTGGCTTTGGGGGAGGGGGGGCGGTCTGCACCATCTGCCCTTGTTGTTTCCCTGATCCCACCCATACCTTTGTAAACAGTCTTTCCATTAAACTCCCTTCACTTGCAAAAACAAAGAAAAGAAAAGAAAAAGAAAAAAAAAGAAATGAGGGGCAACGGGAAGCCAGATCACAGAGTTTTATAGGCTAGTGTGAGACATTCAGCTATAACTGTCAATGAAATGGGGAGTCTTTGTGGGATTTGGAAACAAGGGGCAACATGATCCAACTTAGGTATTCCATTAATTACTCTGGCCGCTGTGCCAAGAAGAGACCATAGGGAGTTTAGGGTAGAAGCAGGAAGAAGTCAGCAGGCTGTTGGTATAATCCAGACGAATGGTGGTGGCTTAGGCCATGGTAATAACAGAAGGGTGGGAAAAGCAGTAATATTGTGTGTGTGTGTGTGTGTGAGAGAGAGAGAGAGAGAGAAAGAGTTTTAAACCATGGTGAAATATGTATAACATAAAATTTACCATTTTAACTATTTGTAAGTGTATAGTCCAGTGGCATTAAGTACATTTGAATTATCATACAACTACCCCCACTATCCATCTCCAGACCATTTTCATTCCAAACTGAAACTCTTGAATACATTTTTAAGGCAGAATCAACATGCTTTCTGATAGGCTGGACTGGGGTGTGAGAGAAAGAGAAGAGTCAAAGATAACTCCACGATCATTGACCTGAGCCACTGGAAAAATGATATTGCTACCCGGTGAAATGGAGAGGATGGGTAGAGCAAGTCTGGGGAGGAAGGAATAGAAGGAGTTCAGATTTCTTCATGTGAATTGGAGGTGTCCACTAGACACCCAAGTGGAGAATTTGAGACTGCATTTTGGTATGCAAGTCTGGAATGCACTGGAACTGGATCGAGGTATATATTTGGATGTCATTATGTCATTGGCAGATAGGTTGTTTTTAAGACAAAAGAATGAGATAATCAAAGGAATGAATGAGACAGAGAAGAGATCAAAAGCTTTGAAGGAGGCTATTTAACCCTAGGCTGAGAGGGTTGGGAGGAAGAGAAGTAGCAAAGGAGACCAAGAAGAGAGAAAACCAAGAGAAGAGTGTTGACTGCTGCTGAGAGGTCAAGTAAGATGAGGACACCGAGTTAACCATGGGATAGGGGGTGCATAGGTCACTGGAGAACCTAGCAAGAGCAATTTGGGGGAAGTAGTAGGGACAAAAGCTTGACTGGAATGGGTTAAGAGAAAACGAGAGACGAACTGGAAGCAGCAAGAAAAGATGAGTCATTTCTAGATTTTACTCTAAATGGGGAGCAAAACTGATTAAGGAAATTATATCAAGAGTAATTTCTTTTGTTTTTAATGGGGGAAGTAGCAGCATATTTGTATGATAATGGCAATGATCCAGTGGAGAGGGGAATGGTGATAAGAGAGGGAAGAAGTATTTTTAAGATTTTGAATTTGAATACCTCTGTGTGAGGCCACAGCATTTTTGTCACATTCTAAACCATAGTCTGACCCACTTCATTCATTTGTGTAACCTACATTTCACTTTGCATCTCTTGGCCTGGATAGATACAGATCTATACGGGGCTCTAAAACAACACTGGAGTCAGTTGGCAAGAATGTAAACTAGACCCAGTCCTGCTAAAGTAGACAGAGCCCCTAAGTGCTAATGCACCCCCTTTCTCAGAGTGTTTTGGCCATTTTTTCATGCAGATACTACCAGAAAATTGACAGAAGATGTTGAAATCCCAAAACTTAATAATACATAATATAAAGCAGATTTGGGGGGCTCAGTAATTTTATTTTAGTGTCTAGAAATCAACCTTGGCATGGTCCTTGGAAAATGGGTGATTTCTGGGTGTAGGCAAAAGAGGAGAGAAAATTATTAAGTCAAGGTTGAGTGATAAAGCAGCAATGGGAGGAAAGATGACTCTTTGCTGGGCTTGGACTGGAACTATGTCTCCACAGTGGAGTGAGACATTTACCACTGGACCACCAATGTTTCTGTAGCCCAAAGACTGAGTATGACAATGTCCAGGTCAGAGAAAGGCAAGTAACTAATGCATGAACCTAGGTTTGGAAGATCAAATTCTGTGAAAGGAAAGGGAGCTGATATAGACTTATTACTGTTTGAGTATCTTTATTCTTATCTACCCTATATCCCTAGAAGGATGACCCATAGGGATCAAATATGGTGGCCAGCCTCCATGATGGCTTAGTGAGCCCAGCCTCTTGTATTCATTCTTCTCCACCTTGCACTCTATCCTGGAAACCTAATCTGTAGGGGTTGAGTCAACATGCTTCCAAGTCCTGGCTTCTGGTTGGATTACACTAATGGGGAGTCCTGGGAGGAAGTTATGGTGAGGTTGCCTTGAGTTGGCTGTGTCTCTCAACAGCAGATCATTGCTTCTATCAAAGAGATTTTGGCTCTACTTATCTCTCTCTCTCACTTTCCTGGTCCTTTTGGACCTAGGGATGGTGTCATTTCTAGTACTGTTGGACCCAGTTTCCCACCTCCATCCACACCTTTGTATTAATCCCTTCATGTATGAACCCTTTTAAAATGATTCTAATTTAAATATGTCATGTTTCATACTGGAAACCTGACTAAGACAGTAATTGGTACCAGAAGTGGCTCCAGGAAACAGAGTCAAAACTGGATCTGAGATTTATCTGGTCATATATTTAGAGGTCCAAGGAAGCCTTATTGCTGGGGGAAATAACTCAATTATAATTACTCGAATTATCATTCTTGGCAGCCTGGAATGAAGGGCAAAATGCTAGCTATATGGAACTCCTATAAAGTCTCAAGATGAAAATCATAGCACAATCCCCCAGGAATTAGAATTGATGCCTCGACACTGTGCTGATAATTATTTTTAACTTGAAAAGTAGCTGCTGGCTTGCTACTGGTGAAGACCGAATGGTCAATCATGGATCATGAAATACTGATGTGATTCAAACCGCCTGTCTTAAATTGAGTGTTATCTGATTCAATGAACCGTAAAATTAGGCATGAATAGCAGTACTCCATCATAATATGGAAGCAGTATATTTGAAAGTAGGCCCCAGGAGATCCAGAAGGCTCAGGATAGCTTCAGGAGCAGGTGACTTATAGTCACATAGTACCTGTTCTTTCTGCTTCTCCTTCAACTCACACAAGAGGCCTTAGGCAGGGTTCCTCAACAAGCCTGATGTATAGATAGATCTGATTCCTGAGCACAGATGAATGGGAAATAAATAGCCATCGTACTATAGCTGCATTCAGAGGTCTCCTGAAAGATGGTGCTGAAATGAAATCCTCCCAGAACTTCAGAAACTCGTTTATACTTCATTAGGAAAGATAGCCTGAGATATTGATCTACGATAACAGTATCTTGTTATCACAAATTATTTTTGCGATGGCAAAAAAGAAAAAGTTGGTTTGCTAGTTAGGAACATGGAAGGTACAAGGTCAGGAGATTTATAACAGGATCTGGGGAGAGAATTATGGCTGAAACTCTTGGAATGGAGACAGAATGGAAAGATACAATCAGAGTTCTACAAGATGATACATTCTGTTAGCCTGTTTCCGGTTTCGTTTGTGCTTCTTCAATGGTTCTCTGAATACTCTTAACCATGGTGTTCCATGATTCAGAAGTAGCTGTCTTATTAGGACAGAGGAATGGCCAGCTAAAAGCTTAGTTATTACTATGACGTCTGGGAGATAACATCTTGCAATGTTGGAGTGGTATCCTATAGGATGCAGCAAATGTCTTAAACCAGCAACAAATGTATAGCCAGGATGCATGAGTCTAAGGAGAGGTGTTTGGAGTGGCCCCTCTCATTATCTCATCTAATAACCCACTCCAATATTGTTGTTCATTTTATCTGTGACCTTGGGGTTGGTGGGTTTGGAGAAGCATCCCTTTCTTAGAGAATACCGGAAGTTGAGACCCCCTTCTGGCCATTTTGAGATTCTTTGTATCACTGAATTGATTGACACAGAAAGGAGTCAGTGTAGCTGGGATGAGTATCCTGATTATCAGGATGAAACAGGATTGGTTCTTCATAGAGCGGACAAAGAGGACTTTGAAACTCAAAGAATTTATCAGCTTTGTTTCCTAATATTCAAAATAGTCCTGCTCAATGGAAAACCATAACAACCCCATAAAAACAAGACCAGCTAAGGACCCAAATCCCACAGAAATGAACATTTGGATTATTCCGTCATATAAAGCACCTTCTTCAGCTAAAGTGTTGGCAGAGGCAAAGGGGAACATAGACCAGATGGTGACAGAAGCCATCTGTGATCATTAGCTTAGGACTCAGGACAGCTGCAGATAGGGGGATTGTAGCAGCTCTGTCTTATGTTACTCTTCTTTTCTCCTTATTTCCTTCCCTGCCTTAAAGTATCTTGATGTTTAACGTACTACGTTTCAGGTGGACGTATGACTGCACTGACATCACCTGGTGATAACACGATGGCCGATGAAACATTGCCTCCCCTGTTTTGGGGGCACAGAGTGGAGGCTGAGGGTAGACTGTACTGGGGGTCTTCTGTTTGTACCCCGCTTCCATTTTCCTAGGACTTGAGAGGTGACGGCTAATTTAATCTTCTCAACAACCCTATACCAATAGTAGGTCTTCTCGAATACCCTCTTCCCATATACCTGGGACTGTTCTAGGTTATTCCCAGGAATTGGTTCAATTAGTCCTCCCAGTAGTCTTCAATGCTAAGTATCTAATTATTCCCATTTTACAGATGAGGAAACTTAAGCGTAGAACAGTTCAGTAAATTCCCCCGACCCACAAAATTAGAGATAAACCTCTGCCTCGTAAGGCTTCTCAAAGGGGTTAGGTATGGTTATCCTGTTTTGGCAGATAGGAAAAAGAAGACTTAGAGAAGTAAAGGGACTCATCACACATATAGTCACCCGCACAGCAAGGATTCAAACCCAAGTCTGTCTCACCTCAGAACTCATGTCCAATATACTCTTTGCTTCCTTAATGCTTCATTGTCAGGTGTCACAATGAGAGAGAGTTGACTGGGAAATCCAGGTTCTATGAACATAAAATATTAAAAAATATTTTAAAAAGAAATGTGATGGACCTAATTAAAAATCCGTGCTAACAGATTTCCTGGGAGAACATTGCTTTTGGAATCTTATTCTTTTGTACATTTATTAGCTGACATTAGCCCCGATCAAGGTAAAATAGAATACAGTGGTCATTGTCATTCACAGACTAAGGAAATGCATAAACCAGACCTGGGGAGAAGAGCCTGAGAAGGGAAACCACACTGGTCAGGGTGCCAGTAACTTCTTTTTGCTTTTGAGACAGTTTCTCACCTGCCACTAGTAAAGGAGGGCAGAGTCAAGACCTAGCATATGCTTAATCATTCCTGTCACTCCTTGGGAATTTCCCTTGGGAAATTTCCTCCTTTGGACTAGCACCACCGACCTCATCTAGCCAATATCATGGACTTACGGCTCTCCCACAATGATCTGCTTTTCAGATAATACCATCCAGTCGATTTTCTGTTGCTGTTGCTGCTGTTCCTTGCAGAAGCGGTGAGTGTACTTCTGAGGGCAACTTCTTGGAATTCATTCATTTCGTTTCTTTATCGTCTATTGCGTGTCCGTGTCTCTTTGTATCTGCTGTTCCCTTTGTCCGGGAAACCCTTCTCCCATTTCCTTCCAGCTGAGTGCCCAGCGATCTAAAGGCATAAGTCAAATTTCAGGTCTCCTACCATCTGTCCTGGATGGATCCCTTTGACATTAATTGCTCCTTCCATTGCATTCCCATAGCATGTGGCTTGGTTCTGTATTTGATATTTATTTTGTGTATGCTCTTTGCTTTCTGTGTTCCACTCAATAATTTTTACCCTTTAAGTGCAAGAATCCTGTCTTATTAATTTGAATACCCCCCGCCCCCAATGATCAGAGTCTCTTGCACTTTGATGCCCAGCAAACGATTGTATAGAATAAATGTGATATACCGTGAAAGTAGTAATGGCTAGCATTTAATGGGAGTGTCCTCTATGTAAGACTGTGCTAGGGGCACCTGGGTGGCTCAGTGGGTTAAAGCTTCTGCCTTCGGCTCAGGTCATGATCTCAGGGTCCTGGGATCGAGCCCCACATCGGGCTCTCTGCTTGGCAGGGAGCCTGCTTCCCTCTCTCTCTCTCTCTGCCTGCCTCTCTGCCAACTTGTGATCTCTGTCTGTCAAATAAATAAATAAATAAATAATTTAAAAAAAAAAAAGACTGTGCTAAAAGATTTGCATTTATTAGCTCAAGTAGCTCTCAAAAACACCTATGGCCTTTCTAATCTCCATCTGACAGATGAGGGAAGTGAGGCTTCACCAGCTTTGGTTTGGGAGTGGGACATACGTTTCTTCAATTTTATTCCATAACGACTCCATATGCTCTTAGTACCTCTAGGTCGTCAGTAAGGAAAATGCAGTTCTAGGAGGTGGTAACTTGACCGTGGGAAGTCTTCCGAGTAAGAAGGAAGTTGGAAAGAGACCTGGAGCTTGCTCCTCGTTTCATGAATATCTGGTGAATGCTTGGATAACCTGAATTCATGTCATTGTTGGTAACATGGTTGTTTTTCAATCTCAGACAAGTCAGAACACAAATAAGCCTGAGCAAAGATGAAGAATTTCCAGAAAAATACACACAGCGTCGCAGGCCATGGTTCAGGGAATTGCAAAGCAAGAAGCGAGTGAGTATCATCTTGATGAGGGAGAGAGAACAGAGGAAGCATGCACTTTTAGGGACTAAGCTCCTCAAGGTACTGTTTACTGCCACACACAGAATCTCATGTCATGCTTGGCGCGTGATGATGGCTTCAAAAACACCCAGTGAATGAATTCCTTAGAAGAGAGCAAAAGAAAAAAATAAAAGACCAGTTAAATTAGCCTACTCTGCTATGTTTCAGCAGAACTTGAAACCAGACAGGGAATGGGGAAAAATGTATTCTGGCTATTGCCATTTTTGAAAGCAGGAGTAATTTTCAGTTCACTGTTGGAGGAAACAGTGTTCTTAAGAAGTGTGATAAGCCCAAACACAGCTCACAGCGTGTGAAAGGGAAGGGCTGTTTGTCATTTTTCAAGAGAGAAAAACCCATAAAACAAAGTGAAACTATTGGGATGGAAATCAAATTTTAAGAATTGTGGCTTAAAAAAACATTCAGGGGCACCTGTTTGGCTCAGTCCGTGGAGCATGCGACTCTTGATCTCACCGTCATGAGTTCGAGCCCCGTGTTGAGCATAAAACTATTTTAAAAAAGAAAAGAGAAACATCCGCTGCAATGCTGGCAGGAGAATTTGTGATCTTGACGGCTTACAAAATGATGAGTGCGTTGCTGGATTCAAAGGTTGTTTTATGATCATTTCCTATGTTTATCCCACTCTGGTTTTTGCTTTGGTGAAGCCAGAGGGGAGAATTGGGGCAGCAGAGAAATATATTCTATCTCTATTCTTTTTTAGCGCAGATGACTAAAACAATAATACAACAAATCACTCCTTGGTTTTTATAGTCCAACAGAGACCACGGGCAACCATCAAAACGCAAGCCACTGCCTCCCCTCCCACCATCTGAGGTTACCGAAGAGAAGATCCAAGTAAAGGCACTGTATGACTTCCTGCCCAGAGAGCCCTGTGACTTAGCATTGAAGAGATCAGAGGAATACCTCATCCTGGAGAAATATAACCCTCACTGGTGGAAGGCAAGAGACCGTTTAGGGTAAGAACTGTACCACGGTCCTCATCGAATTCCTCTTCGTTTATCCTCTGAAGACTTCTGAAGCAGAAAATCTACATTGTGGCTCTTTTTCTCTGGGTTTAGAATTCTTCCTTCTGCATGAGCAGAACCTGCCCCCACACATTCTGTCTGAATGAGAGAGCATGACAGCACTGTGATTGCAGGCAGAGTCACGGAACCACAGACGCCTAGCTTCATGTTCCCATGCCCATCCCCATGCCATCACTTACTACTGTATGTCCTTTGGCCAGTCACTTCCCCTGTCTGAGTTTCCCTCCCTCCCTCCTTCCCTCCCTCCTTCCCTCCCTTACTCACTCCCTCCCTCCCTTCCTTCCTTCCTTTCTTCCTTTATTGAGATATAATTGACATATGACATTATATTGGTTTCAGATGTGCAGCATAATAATTTGATATACATATATATATACATATATATGTGTATGTGCATATATATATATATAAACAATCACCACAATATATGTAGTTAATATCTATCACTGCAAATAGTCACCAAAATTTTTTTTCTTGGGATTAAAACTTTTACGAATGACTCCCTTAGCAAGTCTCATATATGCAATATATTATGATTGACTAGAGTTGCCATGTGGTACATTACATTCCCATGACTCCTTTATTTTATAATTGAAGCTTTGTACCTTTTGACCCCCTTCACTTATTTCATCCACCCTCTATTCTCTGCCTCTGGCAACCATCAAACTGTTCTTTGTATCTCTGAGCTTGTTTTTGTTTTAAATAAAACCTCTTTTAGATTCCATATATTGAGATCCCATAATTGAGATCGTACAGTATTTGCCTTTCTCATCTGACTTATTCCACTTAGCATAATGCCCCTGAGAGCCACCATGTTGTTGCAAAAAGCAAGACTTTCTCCTGTCTTATGACTAATTTTCTGTTGTATATATATATATACATATATATATACATGTATATATATATGTATATATATATATATATGTCTTTGTGTCATCCATCCATCCATCAATGGACACTGAGGTTGTTTCCATATCTTGACTATTACAAACAATGTTGCAATGAGCACAAGAGGTACACATATCTTTTTGAGTTAGTGTTTTCATTTTCTTGAGATAAATAGCAGAAGTGGAATCACTGTATTGTATGGTTGTTCTACTGTTAATGCATTTTTGTTTCTTTATTTGTAAAATATGGGAATAATGATGATTTCTACCATATAGGCTTTTTTCCTGATTTACACTTTCTTTGAGTATTTGACTTCTTTTTTTCTGTTAAGCTCTAAGAGAGAAACAGAAACAGTATCTCGCTCATTTCCCCATTTCTGCAATGACTAGTTTTGGAAGTAAACATTGCAGTACTTGCCGAATTAAATTGGTGGGAAGAAAAGACCTTGGGATGCAAACAGACTTCATCGTGTTGAGGGCAACAGATTGCTAATACCAGGATAGAGTCCGAGGTAGACACTCTGAGGGGGATCTGGGCTGCCTGGGAGAGAATGCTGGCATTTGATTTCTATTCTTCGTGATGATTTGGAGATGATAAGTATCTAAGTATTAGAAGTAGCTAGATTACATTCTTCATTCTTTAATTGTATTTTCCTGATGGTTTGGCCCTCTTGCCAGTTTTTAGTTTTGACTTGAACATGTGATGGAGACTGTCCAGTGGGAAAGAGGTATGGGTAGGCTCCAAACCATGTAATTAGTCCTCCTGTGGGGTTGGCATTGGCATGACCCAGACTTTAAAAAAAGACGAACTAATTTTTCATTTCAAAGTTAATAAGTGAATATCGCTTTTTGTAATATGCCACCATGATAAACAATGCCTCCAGACCCAATCATTGTTCACTCAGTGAGTACCTTCCAGAAAGTTTTCACTGCACTTTCATGCACATATTAAAATATACATTCTGGTTTGCAGATTTGCACCTAATTCTTACCAGGATTTATGCATTGCTCTGCAACTTGCTTGGATTTCTCAACAATGTCATGGAGATCTTTTTGTAATTTTATAATTTCGTATTTCATTGGTGAAGGTATAGAAAAAGAAAAACCCCTACCCTGCTGATGGATGTGTAAATTGGTATATTTTCCTTCAGTGGCAATTTGCTGTATCTAAGGGGAGATGCACATATTTGGCCACCCAGGGATTTCCCTGTTTGGTATTTGTCTTAGAGAAATACTTTTCCCCATGCACAAGGACACATGTTCATGTGTTTCTGAGTGACAGTGTTATAATAAGGACATGTCTAACCTAGCATGTCTATTCTACCTATTTTGCAGCAATTGAAAAGAACTAAGGTGATATCTTTGTTGTCACTGTGTTTATCATCCAGTCACTATGACATTCCAATGATCTCGTCAGTGCCGCTTTTCCTCTTGGAAAAATCTGAGTGTCCCAAAACATCTTAAATTACTTCCATTGTAAGTCAGAATCTTAGTATTTATCATACAGAGATTTTGGCTGAATATGGAAGTGAAAAATCCTTTTTTTTTTCTTTCAGCAATTTAATCAGGAAGAGGAGTTTGATTTCCCCCATGTCCTTGAAATTTTAAAAGGATTGCTGTCACGATAATGCCACAGATATGCCAAGCATTTTGATTTTTGCTTTGTCTTTTGTTGTAGGAACGAAGGCTTAATCCCAAGCAACTATGTGACCGAAAACAAACTAAGCAATCTGGAAATATATGAGTAAGTCTCCTCCGAAATATGCCCTCGGGTCGATCTATGAAAATCAGGTACATTTGGGTGGCTTACAAGTATACAAGCTGGTTTTGATCTACAAAAAGAAAAGAAAGTAACACATTTGGCTGCTTTAGTTTGAGAGATCTTTGATCCTTATAATGGTTAATTCAGAAACTTCATTTTCTTAAACTTCTCTTTGTTTTGTTTTGTATGACCAATTTTGGGGGGTTTGTTTAACAATGACTGCATGGAAACCAAACACGCGTCTTGGTCTTGTTTTACTCCACGTCCTAAATGGAAAAATAACTACTCCAAAAATAACCTTAGTTTTTTAACGAGTGGTAAATCAAACCTAAGGCAAAGGGATACGACTCTATTTTGGCTCATGTTTTGATATGTTTTAGAAATAGCTGAAGATGTTGGGGTGCCTGGGTGGCTCAGTGGGTTAAAGCCTCTGCCTTCAGCTCAGGTCATGATCTCGGGGTCCTGGGATCGAGCCCCATATCGGGCTCTCTGCTCGGCGGGGAGCCTGCTTCCCTTCCTCTCTCTGCCTGCCTCTCTGCCTACTTGTGATCTTTCAAATAAATAAATAAAATCTTAAAAAAAAAAAGAAATAGCTGAAGATGAGAAGTAAGCTAATGCTGTAGGTAGGGAGGAATTTTTGGTGTGTTCACTAGGGTTCTACTTAGAAACCTATTTTTGGGGTGCCTGGGTGGCTCAGTTGGTTAAGTGACTGCCTTCAGCTCAGGTCATGATCCCGGAGTCCTGGGATCGAGTCCTGCATCAGGCTCCCAGCTCCACGGGGAGGCTGCTTCTCCCTCTGACCTTCTCCCCTTTCATGCTCTCTCTCACTGTCTCTTTCAAATAAGTTAATAAATACAATCTTAAAAAAAAAAAAAGAAACCCATTTTTTAAACAATATAAAGATTTGGAAGGTAGAGATCTTAGCACTCACTTTTCTAGCCCCCCCCCCCATTCTACAGATCAGAAACTCAGGTTGTGAGGGACGCCTGGGTGGCTCAGTTGGTTAAGTGGCTGTCTTCGGCTGGGGTCATGATCCCAGCATCCTGGGATCCAGTCCCACATGGGGCTCCTTGCTCGGCAGGGAGCCTGCTTCTCCCTCTGCCTCTGCCTGCCTCTCCGTCTTCCTGTGCTTGCGCTTTCTCTCTCTCTCTCTAACAAATAAATAAATAAAATCTTAAAAAAAAAAAAAAGAAACTCAGGTTGTGAGAGTAATTTACAAGCACAGAGTGGCAGAACTGGGAGTAGTCCTGGTCTTCTACGAATCCAGGTTTGCTTAAGTTTTAGCCCTTGACTGCCCTCCCCCAGTTTAGATACTCACTTTGTAATTAGCATATGCTTCTAGCACTGTGGTGCGAGGAGGGTGGTGATGTGGGTTGAGGCCTGAAGACAGGTGCTTCTCAGAGAACCAGGCAGCAAATATAAATTGAATGAAAACCAACCCCTCCTTCCCAGCCCCTAGTTGTCTGTCTTGCTACTAATTTAAGCCCACCTGGAAGCCAGACTCAGCATCTCTCTCCCTAAAACAAATCCAATTCTAAGAGTATTGGCAGGGGGAGGGGCGCCTGGGTGGCTCAGTGGGTTAAGCTTCTGCCTTCAACTCAGGTCATGATCCCAGCATCCTGGGATCGAACTTCTGCTCAGCAGGGAACCTGCTTCCCCCTCCCTCTCTGCCTGCTTGTGATCTCTGTCAAATAAATAAATTAAAAAAAAAAAATCTTTAAAAGTATTGGCGGGACTGGGGGGGGGCGCCTGGATGGCTCACTGGCTTGAGTGTCCAACTCTTGGTTTTGGCTCAAGTCCTGATCTAATCGGCCGGGGGGGGGGGAGCCCCGAGGGGGAGTCAGCCTGGGGATTCTCTCCCTCTGCCCCACTCGCATGCACACACGCACGCTGGTGCTCTTTCTCTCTCTACAATAAATCAATTTTTAAAAGCACTGGTGAATAATGTAGACTCTATGGGAGGGGACAAAGGGATGACTATAGGACACATGACACATCCGCTTGACTTTACCAGGCTTCTCTATGAGCTACTTCTGTTCTCTCTCCCGTCTCTCCGCTTAGTACCATCACAGGTCACTTCTGTCTTCTCTGTCCTTGACTCAGCTTGTCATGCCCCCTCTCTTGACCTGAGTCATTTAGCCCTGTTCGGGAAGTCTGGCCTCTACTCAGTAAGACAAAGGCCCCAAGTGACTGAACACACCATCCTAAGAGAGCAGTTTCACAACCATGTTCCCTCACTGCCGCGTACATACCCCCAGGAGGGCTCGCCATTGCCCCAGCTGGAGCTGCCCCAATAGGTCTCTTTGAAGGTCAGGTCAGGGGAAGTTCTGTGTGAAAAATCTCCCGAGAAAATAAGACTTTTTTCCATAACGTAGACCCAGGTCAGACTTTCCAGGAGATTAAAGGAGATAGGTGTGAAAGTATGTAACACAGTGCTCACTCACTCAGTAGTGAGTGAATGGATGTTCACCAACCAACAGTGACTTTCCTTCCTTTCATTATTAATTAATTTGTTGGCTGCTTCCTTAGTCTAGAGGAGGGTTGGAGTCGGCCCTTAACAGCTTGTTCATATTGTAGATATTGGGTAATTTGAATTAAACTACCCCGAACTTAGGATAATCGTCTCATTTTCTTGGCTTTGATTTATGTGTCTTTAAAGATTATCTTCTTTAATTATCTAATTGTGAGAAGATTAACTTTAATTTCTGTTTCTTTTTAAAGGGGTTTATTAAAATAGAGATATAATAATTATCAATACAAGTCGCTAAAATACATCCACCACTTACTATGTGCCAAGCACGGTTCTAATGACTGTGTAGAAATTATGGCCCCAGGTTGAAATACTGTAGGATGGGCTTAGAAATGAGAGAAATCTGGGTTCAAATCCTCACATCACCACTGGCTAGTGCTTGGGCTCTGGGCAAGATTCCTGAATATCTATAAACCTCTCAATGGTGTGAAAACTGGGAACTGTGATATCTGTCTCATGTAAGATACAGTAAATATTTGATACGTTCTAGAACTGTGAACTTAACAGAAGGGCATTTCCAGTTTGCCTGCTGTTACAGAGGTGCCACATTTCCTAGTTGCCTCAGCCCCTGAGTCACTTCATCTATTCAATCTTCATTTATTGTCCACTTCCGACGTGCTGGGTGTTAGCTGTTCTGGCCCCTGGAGATACAACATGTAACACATAAAAGCACTCCCTGTTCGTGGAACTTACAGCTTCGTGGGGAAATAGACATTAAAATTAACCTCAAATTCACAAACAAAATTTGAAATTTTAAGTTGTGGTGTCATGGAGGAACAGTAGGGGACACTGGGGGAAATCAATGGGGAAGGCTAAAAGATGAGGACGTTGGGATGGGGCAAACCCTCTGAGGAAGTGACTTGAGGTCTAAAGGAAGTAGGAGGCAGTTAGGAGGGGCTGGGGGAAGGAATGCTATGTTAGTGGGATTTTGACATCTCAGGGGATCCTTTATACTTTGAAATATTTATGGATACTTTGGTTAAATCAATATCCAAATAATCAAGGTTACAATGTGAAAACCTGGTCGTCGGTAAGCCTTCAAATCTTGATATACTGTTTATAAATCTAAAAATTAAGAACAGTCACCCTTATTCAAACCCAGCAAGCCGTTTCCTTAAACAATCAGTCCTCCTAATAAGCTCAGTTAATTAAATTTCCTGAAACATTTCACTTGCCTTAGTAAACTTGAATGAATTCAATTTTCTGTTTAAGTATTTTACATGCCTGACAGGGGCAAATTTACAATTTCAATAGCCCTTTGTAAGTCCACATATGATCCTGGAAATCTAATAAATTAAATGTTTATGTGGTAAGCCAAATTCTTGTAACCATACAGATATTAAAAAAGTCAAGCTCCCTTAAATTTCAAATTGTAAGTTTGAAATTATTTATGCATTTAAAATCAGAGGCAAAACAATTATGTCAGATTCTCTTAAAATAATACTTTATTTTATTCTTTTTAAAGATTTTATTTATTTATTTGAGAGACAGAGAGAGCGAGGAGAGAGAGAGAGAGAGAGTGCGCACAAGTGGGGGAGGGGCAGGAGGAGGGGGAGAAGCATACTCCCCACTGAACAGAAGTCCCCTGTGCGTCTCCAACCTAGGACCCCAAGATATGACCTGAGCTGAAGGCAGATGCTTAACCAACTGAGCCACCTAGGTGCCCCAATAATAGATAGTTTGAATATCAAACATATTGCTTATGCTGAAATTTATGGAAATATGAGTCTCATTTATTGCATTATCTCTATACTGAAAGCTTCATCTTCTCAGGGGTAGAAATGACTAAGAGAAGCAGATTTACCTTCTTAGTTCTAACAGGGTTTCTAGGTTGAAAACTCAAGACCACAATACTGTTACCTATTGACTCGGAGACTGGGACAGGAAGAACCTAGGCTTACACATATACAAGATGTTTGTACTTGGTAATAGTTGGACATGCTGGATGGTTTCCAGATCCCAGTAGATCCCCACTTCAAACCCTCTGTCCACATCATTCAGTATGAATTTTATAATCAGTGTTGTCTGGGTACAAGAGTTGCAGCCTTATGTACTGAAAAGGAAAAAAACCCCACAAAAGTCTTCTTTCACTATCTGATTTAACCAGACGAAATTCTGAAACACCACGACCCCACCTCTCCTATATCATATCCATCTATTCTTTTTTCTGCCTGTTGAAATTCTGCATTATTTTAAAGGATATTAAATGCATCATATACTTGTCTCTGGTTCTTCTTTTACTACTTTCAAGTCATTCTAATGACATTCACATATGGATGGATTTTTAAGTTATATATAAGCAAACAATATATTTGCTTATATTATTTATCACTATAATAAGTAAGTACAAAGCAACAAAATTGACTAATGTGATTGCAGGTGAAAGACATAAACAATTTATGTGAAGTTTTTTAAAAAAGATTTTATTTATTTGAGAGAGCAGGAGCATAGGCACACGCACCCTTGCGTGAGTGAGGGGAGGGGCTGAGGGAGAGGGAGAAGCAGACTCCCACTGAGGAAAGAGCCCCATGTAGGACTCGATCCCAGGACCCTGAGATCATGACCTGAGCTGAAGGCCAACACTTAACCAGCTAAGCCGCCCAGGCGCCCTGTCTTGCTTATTTTGAAAGAATTTTTTCTTTCTACAACTAGAACTCTCAGATTCATTCTGAAAGTCCCTCCCTCAATATGAATATTCATTAAAAAGTACTGAATGATATTCACTGTCCGAAATCACAATTAACTCCCATTCCCACTTGCAATAAGTAGTCCAATTATTTCATCTAGAATCACCTGTAATCATCCTCTCTTCTCTATGCTTTATCTTTTTAAAAGTTTATTTCCAGGTGAGGCCATTAGTATTTTTAATACCTCACCATTCTAATTTAGTGGCAGCTTTTTACGATTGCAGGTTAGTCCACAAGATATAATAGATTCCGTCCTCAAAGTCAGATAGAGGAGTTTCATGTAGCCACCATTTGGCCTATCCACTGTGACTTAATGTATGGTTATATATACATCCTTCCTTCCACTGTCCACAAAAATAATATTTATTACATTAACTCCTTTTTAAAATCTTATTTTGAAATGAGAGCTTTTCCATTTGTTTTCTCTCTCCTTTGTTCTACCCATTTCCTCTCTTTCCTGTACAACATTTGCTTACTGACAAAGTCTTGTCCCGCGAGACTATGGGTTTCAATTATACTCATTTAATTATGTTTACTCTGCATGGTTCTGATATCCTTTTTTTTCCCTCAAAGATTTTATTTATTTATTTGACAGACAGAGATCACAAGTAGGCAGAGAGGCAGGCAGAGAGGGAGAGAGGAGGAAGCAGGCTCGCCGCAGAGCAGAGAGCCCGATGTGAGGCTCGATCCCAGGACCCTGGGATCATGACCTGAGCCGAAGGCAGAGGCTTTAACCCACTGAGCCATCCAGGTGTCCCTGGTTCTGATATTCTAAAGTCATTTCACGATACATTTCATACAGAGGAAACAGCAAGACAGGAGGCAGAAAGGGGCTTGGTGAACTTGAGGAAGGAAAGGATTCCAATATGGCCGAAGCTTAGTGTGAGGAGAGAACAAGCAGAAGGATAAGAGGTTGTTTGGAGCAGGCAGGTACTAGTTGTTCCATTTATGTTATTGAACCGCCAACTTTACTACAAGTTAACATACTTGAGGAGTCAAATGAGTCCGAGTAAGTTTTAATTTTGAAAAGGTAACATGGCACATCTAAAATCATGCAGATAGGAAGTTCCTAAGAGCAAAGAAAGAAATGATGATTTGTTAGTTTGTCTACCAAAGTTCAGGAAATGTTTATTGAAGATGATGACTTCTTAACCACATACCCTTCATGAAAAATTTCAGGAGATTAAATCACTCCAAATCATATACTAAATATCTCTCAGAAGGTTGATTGGAGATTGATAGGATAAACTAGATATTGGCTTACAATTAATAAAATTATTATACTAAATGAATGGCACATAATAGTAACATTTTCATTTATCAGAAATGAAAAATGCTCAGCTTCCTAAAATCAGTTCTGTAGTAAAGTTCTTAAAAATAAAGGAAATGAAGCAGTTTTTTTTTCTGGAAAAAGTGGAATATAAAATTTTAAAATTATTTTTATTGCTTTTACAGGTGGTACCATAAAAACATTACCAGAAATCAGGCAGAACGTATTTTGAGACAAGAGGTAACTCAGTTTATTCATGAATAACTTGTGAATATTTTCAAAATTTCTGAGAGAGCCACATCGTAAAGATCTGACCAAACTAAAAAGTTGTATTACTTCCTGTTCTTTACAGTTCTAAAATATTTATTACAACTTTATCTCTACTGCGCATTTTCCGAGAAGTTGTAAACCAGATGTATTTGTATCAGCTCATGTTTTTCATTGACTTTCCTTGTAACTTGAGCAATGTATTTTTCCTGAAATGATTTCAACTCCAATGTACTGAAACTCCTCATTCACTCTAAAGCACATTCTGTATTGGAATTGCCCATATACTTCTGCATCACAGGCAATAAAATATATACTCTGTCTTCATGAGCATAGCTAAGGCTTCTTAAAAACACAGATACAGAAAAATACCGATGGCGGCTCTTTCTTTGTTCTTTTTTTTTTTTTTTTAAAGATTTTATTTATTTATTTGACAGACAGAGATCACAAGTAGGCAGAGAGGCAAGCAGAGAGAGAGGAAGGGAAGCAGGCTCCCTGCTGAGCAGAGAGCCCGATGCAGGGCTTGATCCCAGGACCCTGAGATCATGACCTGAGCCGAAGGCAGAGGCTTTAACCCAGTGAGCCACCCAGGTGCCCCTCTTTCTTTGTTCTTTGGGAACAGAAAGGAAGAGCGGAGTAGCCAAAACATCAAACTCAGATCAAAACTGCTCTTTTGGGTCAAAGCAAAAACAAAACTGCATACAGTTTCCAACGGACGGTAAACAAGAACTGTGGGTAAATGTAGAGTCAAACCTAGAAACTAGGTAAGAGGTATGTGTGTCACTTTGCCCTGCTGTCGGATGTTGAGGAAATCTAGAAATATGAGTGAGAAAGAATCAGTTCTGTAACTAAAAGTCAATGCCAGTAATGGCTTAAGACCCCGGGGGAGGTCCAGTAAATAGCAGGGTGTGAGACAGAGTTTGAGGGGCACAGACTCGGTCTCAGCTGGCAGGCAGGGGATGGCAATGGAGGTTGGAGGCCAGGTGGGGCTTCACTGGCTAGGAGGAAATGGGACACGCCAGCAAATGTGGTACCCACCTGGCATGGTGACAGGAGGTGGCCTTCTGTAAAGTTATATTAGTAGATCTAGAATGGACAACGATGTTATGACAAATAGGCAAGAGAGACTCTTCAGGAAGCCAGAACAGAGCCAGGGGCTGACCTCCCTAGGAAACAGGGAATTATGTAACCCCCCCCCCCCAACACACACACCCATAACCCAGACAGCACAAATAGCAACATTTGGCCATAATATTCATAAAGAAAATAAAACCTAGCAGATGCAATTGAAACCTATCCCTTCGCTCCTCTGTTCTGTCCATGCCCATTCTCCAGGGGCAATCACAATAGAAGGGTGTGCGCCCTTGTGTCCGCTTGCTTATATTCTTGTCATGTATAGGTGCATCAATAACCTACAGTGTTGTGTGTTTTAACGCTTGACATAAGGGAGATCATATGTATGTTAATTTTTAATGAAACATTGTATTTCAATTTTACTCCCATGGATACATGAAGAGCAAACCCATTCTTTTAACTGTGGCATTTCATTATATGAGTTTACCCAAACGTATTGCTAATCTTTCACCTTGCGTCTAACTTCTTAGTATTATGAACAATGCTGCCAAGAACTTCTGTGTACATATTACCTTGTACAAAAGGGCAAAGGTTTCTTTCGGTTATACCCAGAAATGATCTGGCCAGAAATTATGTGCAGACTTAGCATTACTAGATATTTTGAAATCATGACTCAAAGTACTTGTACTAATTTATGTTCTTACAAGGAATCAGAAAACTGGTCCCCTACGTTCTTGCCAACAGGTGGTAGCCTCATACTTTGATTTATTGGAAAATGGTATATATATTTTAAAATGTGCATTTCCTTGATAAGCAGTTCAATTGAGTGACTTTTCATGTGTGTGCTAGCTAGTTGGCTTCCTTACATGACTGCTAATATCCTTTGCTCATTTTTTGATAGTTTGCTTTTGTAACTGATCAATATGTATTTTATTTTTATTTATTTATTTTTTTAAAGATACATTTATTTATTTATTTGACAGAGATCACAAGTAGGCAGAGAGGCAGGCAGAGAGAGAGGAAGGGAAGCAGGCTCCCTGCTGAGCAGAGAGCCCCATGCGGGGCTCAATCCCAGGACCCTGAGATCATGACCTGAGACAAAGGCAGAGGCTTAATCCACTGAGCCACCCAGGCGCCCCGATCAATATGTATTCTGAATCTTTCGTCAGTTCTATGTTACCACTATGTTCTTTTGATTTTTGGCCCTAAAAATTTTTTAATGCTCTTTTCTTTTAAATTTTAAAATAAGTTAGTGTCAAATTTCTCAATTTCTACAATCTCTCTTTTATTTATTTATTTATTTAATTAATTTTTTAAAAAGATTTTTTATTTATTTATTGGACAGACAGAGATCACAAGTAGGCAGAGAGGCAGGCAGAGAGAGAGGAGGAAGCAGTCTCCCCGCCGAGCAGAGAGCCAGATGCGGGGCTCGATCCCAGAACCCTGGGATCATGACCTGAGCTGAAGGCAGAGGCTTTAACCCACTGAGCCACCCAGGCGCCCCCGATCTCTCTCTTTTATAGCATAATAAGTTCTTCTCTCTCCTGATGTCTCAAAGGGAATTTATATTTTCTTTTAAATGGTTTCAAGATTTACTTTTCATATTTAGGTCCTAATCTGTCTAAAGTGTATGTGTGTATGTGTGTTATGTGTATGGATATTTTAAAAAATATACATATTTTCCCCATGTTTGTGTAATTTGTATAATTTGTATATTTTCTATTTTTTTTGAAAGTACCTGGATTAAATCCTACTTGGTCATGAGGCATTTAAAACATATATATGGCTAGTTCGAGTTTCTTAATACTTACTTTAGCATTTGTTTTCTTATGTTCACAAGAGGCTTGGCTTCTAGTTTCCAACTCCCTTTGTTTAGTTTTAGTATTAAGGCTATGTTAGCATCAAAAATGAGTTGGGACATGAGATTTTGTCCCTTTTTATAATCTTTAAAATAGTTTATACTGCATAGAGGTTATTTGTTCCTTGAAGCTACATGCATCTCTCATGAAATAATGTGGACATGCTGCTTTTGCAAACAAATGTTTGATGACTGATTTAATTTCCTCTTCTTTTTTTTTTTTTAAGATTTTATTTATTTATTTGTTAGAGAGAGAGAGAGAGAGAGCACAGGCAGACAGAGAGGCAGGCAGAGGGAGAAGCAGGCTCGCTGCTGAGCAAGGAGCTCGATGTGGGACTCGATCCCAGGACGCTGGGATCATGACCTGAGCCGAAGGCAGCCGCTTAACCAACTGAGCCACCCAGGCGTCCCTAATTTCCTCTTCTTCTTGAGACGTTTGAGACCTTACATTTGCATGGAGAATTGCTTACTTTATTTTCTAATTGATTGCATACATTTTTATAGATGCATCTTATAATTTTTATTTCCTGTTTCAACAGTATATTCATACAGCTTAAAGATCAAAAGATTTTGAATTTCCTTCTATCCCTTGTCCCCAAGACATCAGTTCCCTTTTCCGTCAACAAACTTCTATTATTGGTTTATTTTGTGTCCTTTCAGAAATATTTAATACACACACCAGTAGAAATATATTTTCTTATACTGTTATTCTTATACAAGTGGTAACATATTATATATATTCTTGTGTACATTATATTTTTCACCCAGCAATATGTGTTGGGAAGGAAGCTGTTCACGTTAGTGGGCAGGAAGTGTCCTCATTCATTCTGCAGCTGCGTAGTATTTCTTACTTTGGACATACCACAGTTCATTTAAGAAATTTAATGGGAGGGTGGAGCGCTGGACTCTTGGTTTCCAATTGGTTGTGATCTTGGGCTCCTGGGATTGTCTGTGTGGGACTCTGCACTTGGCCGGGAGTCTGCCTGGGATTCTTTCCCCCTCCCCCACTTCCCCTCCCCATCCTTGTGCTCTCTCTCTAAAATAAATAAATAAAATTTGGGGGGCGCCTGAGTGGCTCAGTGGGTTAAAGCCTCTGCCTTCGGCTCAGGTCATGGTCTCAGGGTCCTGGGATGGAGCCCCGCATCGGGCTCTCTGCTCAGCAGGGAGCCTGCTTCCCCCTCTCTCTCTCTGCCTGCCTCTCTGCCTACTTGTGATCTCTGTCTGTCAAATAAAAAAATAAAAATCTTTTTAAAAAAATAAATAAATAAAATCTAAAAAAAAAATGGGAATTTAAGTGGTATACACTCTTTTGCTATTGAAATGGTGTCGCCATAGGTAACTTACCTATACATCATCTCCCATTTCTGGGAGTATATATATGTGGAAAAAATCCCCCAAGGTAGAAATGCTGGGTCAAAGGGAATGTGCATTTCTAATTTTGGTAGGTATTAAAGTATACTCTATAGGAGTTGTACAATTTATGGGCCTCCTAAAAATGTAAGAGCTCCCATTTCTTCACAACTTTTCAAGCAAGTGTGTTTTTTTTTTTTTAACTCTTTTCTTTTTTTTAATATTTTATTTATTTATTTGAGAGAGAGACAGTGAGAGAGAGTCTGAGCGAGGAGAAGCAGACTCCTCATGGAGCTGGGAGCCCAATGTGGGACTCCATCCTGGGACTCTGGGATCATGACCTGAGCTGAAGGCAGTCGCTTAACCAACTGAGCCACCCAGGCGCCCTCCAGCAAGTGTTTAATGAAATGTGTGGCACTTTGTAACCCTCAGTGTGGTTTTCGTTTATATCTCTCTTATTCCAGGAATGCTAAGCATTTCTGTGTATATGAAATTTTATATATTTGCTTTTTCTGTAAGCTGTCTGTTCATATCCTTTGCAAAATTTCCTGGTTTTTTTTTTTAATGATTTCCTCATAATCTGTAGGACCTATGTAGCTACATTATTGAAATTAGCTTTTTGTGATATGTGGTAATACTTTTCCATAAGAGCTATATATATATATATATATAGTTCTTGAGTTCATGGCTATATATATATATATAGCCATGAATAGTTCTTGATTTGTATGTGTTCGAATTTATCAGACAAATTTTTGTAAAGCTTCAAGATTTGTGTCAGGTTAGAATTATCTTACTCATTCTGAGCTTATAAAAAAAAATTCCCATGTTTTTTATTACTTTAGGGGTTTCATTTTTTACATTGACATGTTTGATTCATTTGAAATTATTCCTGATGTAGAGTGAGGTATGGATCTGATTTTATTGTTTTTCTAGATGGTTACCAAGTGTCTATCTTTTCTGTATTGATTTGAGGTTCCACTTTTATCATAAACACAGCTCCTGTGTTGGACTACATCTGGACTCACTACTTGGTTTCATTGATTAGCCCGTGTATTTAGGTGATGGCCTTATAATATTTCAAATACTGAGGCTCTCTTTGTGTGGCTAGATTCCCTCATTCTTCTTTTCCAGAAATACTCTAGAGATATATTTTATACATATGAACTTGACAATTATTTTGCCTAGTTTTAAAAAGCTTCCTGCTGGTACATTAAATTTACAGAGTAATTTAGGGAAAATTGTTTGGGCATTACAAGTCAGTGAGGCTTGGGAGGCAATTTGTTCTAGTACCCATATATTAATGGTTCCTATAGAAAAAATTAAAATGAGGTCCCTACTTCAAGCAAAAATAAATCTTGGATGTATTGAAAACCTAATGAGAAAAGCAAACATCTTTATATTCTTTTTTTTTTTTAAAGATTTTATTTATTTATTTGACAGAG
>ML102826.1:205522-293057 GCA_003697995.1 Taxidea taxus jeffersonii | reverse complement strand
CCCCCCCCCCCCCCCCCCCCCCCCCCCGGGAGAGGCAAAGCATCTTTGGTCTCAGACACTTTAATGGGAGCAAATACCCCTGCGGAGATCTGTAAGTGCTTGAAATACAACCTGTGTTCTGAATTCTCCTCCTTGATGCTTCTTTGTTTTTCTAGTCAGGGGCCAAGAGGTAGGTTGATTTTTTTTACATTTCTGCCAGGTTAGAAAAATGATAGCAGAAAAGCAAAAGGCAACGTAATCCCAATGCATTTGTTCTGGAACTTTACATGGGGCTAACTGTAAGGGAAATTCAAGTGCCCTCAATAATCATGCTTCCTTCTCTCTTTACCCCCATAAATTCACTCTCTACTTCAATCATACGGAAAATAGCCCTTAAATATCTCATTCTCTGTTCCTTCTTGTTGTGGAGAATGCAAAAAGTTGTATAGGACACAGCTTTTCACAGTTAAAATTTGACTTAAATAAAGCAGAGGCATCATTTAACCCCCTTCCCCAGGTGTTGTTTGCAGCAGTTGTCAGTTTTGCAAATTTATCTATGGAAAGATAACGGATTCCAGAAAGTTCCACCACAATTATAATCACAGCTCTAGCCTTCAGCCCTCCCCCAACCTGTCCTGGACCACTTTGAACACATAGGGGGATCTTCTTACCTCAACATTATAGAATTTGGAATCCAATGTAACTTTTCGTATTATTTTGACTTGTTGCCATACAGTACTTTTTTAGATTTCTCTCACGAAAAGTTGTGTTGACCAGGAAAAAAAAAATCCTTTTGAAAAAAGGCCACTTTTCCATTACACTAGTTCTAAATATCAAGAGTAGATCCAGGGAAGTTTTTATCCATTTATGGGATGAGTCCACATGGATATTCCAGATGGTCTCTGGGAGTTTGGTTAGACGGAAGTAGCAGCGAGTCTGAGTGGGACCAGGGAGGACGCATTCGTGTGTCGAGATAGAGACCCTTAGAATCAGGAGATCAGTTTGGAGTTTTTTTCTTCATAGTCCTCTTTTCCTTCTCTTCAAAGAAAAAGTTTGAGAAACATAGTGCTTATGCTGGTGTGGTTAAAAAAACACTAAGATCAGGATGTGCTGACATGAAGAGATCTTAGTGATAAGTTGTTTAGTAAAGAGAAAAAAGTGCAAAGCAGTATATGAGAATAGAGTCCCACTTTTGTAAACAAAAATACACACATGTGTGTGCGTAGAAAAATTCTGTTAAAGTTAATAATTTTTAAACTAAAAAGATTATAATGGACTACAAATTTAATGTTTACCTCTGGGAAATGACGTGGGGGGGCGGTAAGGGAAGCTTTTATTTTCTGCCTTATGAGATTGCTTTAGGGTTTGATGTTTTTGTTACAGTGTACATGAATTATTCTTATAATGCGTAAAAGATCACTTTTAAAAAGAAAAAACTGGATCAGGGGTGCCTGGGTGGCTCAGTTGTTTAAGCGTCTGCCTTCGGCTCACGTCATGATCCTAGGGTCCTAGGATCCAGTCTGATGTGGGGCTCCCTGCTCCGTTTCCCTCTGCCACTCCCCCTGCTTGTGCGCGCTCTCTGTTAAATAAATAAATAAAATCTTTAAAAAAGAGAGAAAGAACCGATTTAAACAAAACACAAAAAAGGGAGAACTTCCAACTATAGGCACTACTTATTAGAGAGAAAATAAAGTACAAAGGATATAAGAAAATAAGAAAGAAGAATGATAAGGGGAAGGGAATGGGATCCAGAAAGAGTGCTGTTTATTGAAGACTTACTTTGGGCCCAATCCTATTCTGAGCACTTTTATGTGTATTTATCTATTTAATCTTCAGAATGATCCTGTGAAGTAGGTGCTGTTGGTAGCTCCATCTTACAGATGACGGCACTGAGGCATGGGTGGTATTCACGATTACACAGTTAGTAAGCGTTTGCACTGAGATTTGAACTCAAAGAATCCTTGAGATCATTAGAGCCATTGAACCCACTGGTCCAGAGTCTGCTCTCAATGACTGCGGTAGCTTCCAGAAAGACACAGATCCTATCACTGGAGGGTACTTTGGAGCGTCCAGTTTCAGAGGAGGCTGTGAATCAGAGCCCATGGCTATCTTGTTGACTTTCTGTCTTCTGCTCAATTTAGTCATAACAATCCATCTCTTTCCCAGAAGTAAGGACAGTGCCAAGAGATTGACTTCTTTCCGTCAGAGAGATAGACTATCATTAAACCACTGGTAGTAAATCACAGAATAAAAATGTTTAGCAAATAAGAAGAAATTAGAAGAAAGTGTTAGGGTCTTAAAGAAATTCCTTGTTATGTTCTTTATTGGGATCAGATGTTGTAGAGTCCCAACTCGATGAGGGGATCTAACCGCAACTAGGTCTTCGCTGGTAAGTATCCTCTCCTGTTCTCTCTTCAGACTTTTACCATTCTTCTCAAGGCCCCTTTTCCAGTATTATCCATTGCCCTATCAACAAACCCCTAGCTGCTCACTTCATTAAGAAAATTGAAGCCACCTGTCATGAATTTCCTCAGTCTTGTCCTCTGGCTGCCAAGCTGTCATCCTCATCTCACTCCTTCCAGTGGTAGCAAGGCTGAGCCTATGCTCCTGTTCCCCGCTCTCCTGCTGGGACCACTCACCATCCACTCTTCCTTTCTCTCCTGTATCTCATCCATTTCTTCTTACTTTCTCCCTTAAACATCCTTGAGAAAAGCCAAAAAACAAAGCCCTCTCTTGGTTCTTTCTTCTTTTAGATATTGGTCTTCAAAATCACACTTTTAGAAGACTGTGTCTTCTAAAGACACATTGTGTCTTTAAAGACATCCATTGTGTCTGTTTGGTCATTTTCCACTTGCTTTTCAAATCTCTGCAGTCTGGCTTCTGCTTCTGTTGCCTCCATTGCCCAACATTTTACCAGTGGCCCATATTGACCTACGGGGTGACGCTTTTTGTTCTTATATTTTTCAAGTCCTCTGTCACCCCTTGAAACTCCCTGCTTTCCAGACATTTTGACACTGCCTTTTCTTGTTCTCGAACTCAGATCATTCCTTAAAATTCTTCCCAATGGGTCTTACTTCTACTCTTTCCTTAAACATTGGTATTCTGGAGGGATATGTCCCTGATCACTCATCTCCTCACTCTAGACTTTTCTCTTTGCAGAATTCTCCTGCCTGATAGTCCCAGGCACTTGCAATCCTACAGGTCCTGAATCAGTGATGGTATGGAACTCTTCATCTTAACTGCTGCTTTTGCTCCAAACCTTCTCTTCCTGTTGTCTATTTCAGATAATAGTGTCATCATCCTGCCAGTTAGAGGGGCTGGAAACAGGAGTCACAAGAGATGACTTCATTATCCTTAATGGACAACTTCTTTCCTCCTCCCCTCCCCCTCTGTCTCCTCTCCCTCCCCTCCCTTCTCCCACCCTTCCCCTCCCTCTCTTTTTCCTCTTTCCCTTCCCCTGCCTCCTCCTCCTCCTCCTCAGTTATTAGAAAACTTTCTTTTATTGAAGTGTATTTACCACGCAATAGTATATTCAGGTATATAACATAGTGACTCAACGTTTATATACATTACAAAGTGATCACCATAATAAATCTAGCTACCATCTGTCACCGTACAAAGTTATCACATAGTATTAACTATATTCCCTATGCTATACATTGTATCCCCTACAAAAATTTTATCTTTTAATCCCCTTTCCTTATTTTGCCCATCCTACCACCCCCAACCTCTCACTTTAGCAACCACCAGATTGTTCTATTTCTATGAGTATGTTTCTGTTTTGTTTTGTTTTTTTTGCTTTGCTTTTTTTTAGATGTCACATAGAAGTGAGTTCATACAGTATTTGTCTTTTTCTCCCTGATGTTTTCACTTAGTCTAATACCTTCTAGGTCCATCCATGTTGTTGCAAGTGGCAAGATTTTATTCTTTCTTATAGCTGAAGGACATTTCATTATTCCAGCCATATATTCTTTATCTGTTCATCTTTCAGCAGACACTTGGGTTGCTTCTGTATTTTTTCTGTTTAAATAATGCTGCAGTGAATATAAGGATGCATACGTCTTTTCAAATTAGTGTTTTCTTATTTCCTTGGAGAAATACCCAGAAGTGGAATTGCTGGATGGTATGGTAGTTTTATTTCTAGTTTTTTTGAGGCACCTCCACACTGTTTTCCACGGTGGCCACACCGTTTTGCATTCCCACCAACAGTGCGTGAGGATTCTCTTTGCTCTGCATCTCTTTACTTCGCCAACACTTGTTATTTCTTGTCTGACTGGTACCAGCTATTCTGACAGGTGTGAGGTGACACCTCACTGTATGTCTGATTTGCATTTCCCTGATGATGAGTGATGCTGAGTAGCTTTTCATGTATCTGATGACCATCTGTATGTCTTTTTGGGTCCTCTGTCCATTTTTTGCATTGGATTGTTTTTGCATTGGATTGTCTTTTTTTATATTGAGTTGTTTGAATTCTTTATATATTTTGGATATTACTTCTTTTCAGTCATAATATTTGCAGATACCTTCTGCCATTCAAGTAGGTTGCCGTTTTGTTTTGTTGATGGTTTCCTTCACTGTGCAAAAGCTTTTTAGTTTGATGTAGTCCCATTTGTCTATTTTTGCTTTTGTTGACTTTGCCTAAGGAGACAGATGAAAAAAATATTGCTTAGACCGATGTCCAAGAGCTTATTACCTATGGTTTCTTCTGGGTGTTTGATGTTTTCTAGTCTTACACTTAAGTCTTTAATCCATTTTGAGTCTGTGTGTGTGTAGTATAAAAAAGTGGTCTACTTTCATTCTTTAGCATATAATTGTCCAGTTTTCCCAGCACTATTTATTAAAGAGACCTTCGATGGGGATCTTTTCACTATTGTATGTGTTTGTCTTCTTTGTCAAAGATTAACTGACCATATAAGCTTGGGTTTATTTCTAGACTTTCTGTTCTGTTCCACTGATTCGTGTGTCTGTTTTTGTGCCAGTATCACACTGTATCAATTCTTATAGCTTTGTAGTATAGTTTGAAATCAGGGAGTGTGATACTTCCAGCTTTGTGTTTCTCTCTCAAGACTGCTTTGGTTATTCAGGGCCTTCTGTGATTCCATATAAATTTTAGTACTATTGTTCTAGAACTTTCGTTTAATTATCAAGTGCAATGAATCTCATATCCGAAGTATGTCTTATATAGGTTCCTGCCTCTCTTTGTCTCCTAGCACTGCTCTAATCGTTGCTTACTTGGACAACCGTAATGGCCTCTTAACTGGTCTTGCCTTCAATGTTGATTTCATCTCAATCCATCCTCTATACTGATATCAGAATGAGCTACCAAAAATGTAAATCTGACCATGCCACTCCCTTATTTGGGAACTCTCCATGTCTCCTTCTCACTTGCAGGATGATGTAATGTTCCCTAACATGGCTTACAAGGCCCATCATAACCAGAATATTACCTACCTCTCAAGTGTAATTTCTTGCCTCTTCTATCTCTCACCTTTTGCTCAAGTAGCACATCCTGCTTCATCTCTATGTATCATCTCATGCTGTTACCTCTGCCTGGAGTGCTCCTCACAGATTCTCTTCATGGGTTAACTCCATTTGTCGTATTCATCTCAGGGATCATTTCCTTCCAGAAGACTTTGAATCCAAAAATGTGTGAGGTGCTGTGTCCTGGAGCATCTTGTGTTTCTCCAGCCCAAGACCTACTCCTTTTATATTAGACTTGCCTTTCTCTGCCTGTCTTCCCTCACTGAGATGGAGCCCCTGAGTACAGAGTCCTAACCTAATTCATCTTCGGTCCTCCAGAATCTTTGAGATCTACCTAGACGACCGTCTTGTGCACAGTAGGCACTTTGCTTTCTCTTCTTACACTGGCCATGTTTGTTTCTGTCTCCCAGCCTTTGCACATGCTGTTCCATCTGCCTGGAAAGCTCTTCTTCCTGATCTTTGTAAGACGACTCCTTGTCAATGAACATCAGCATAGCTGTCATCTTGTCCGAAAGGCCTTCCCTGAGCACCCATTGGATAGAAGCTGTATTGTATCTAACTTGCTTACCACTCATCATCGTCCGCTTTTTCTTATGTGTGTGTGTACTTGTTTATGTCACTGGATTATTCACTACCTCACTGCTCTGTCCCACTGTTTAGGTGGTGCTTGGTACAAAGCAGGCTCCGAATAAACATTAGTTGAAGAAATAAATAATAAATGCTTGTTGAACTAAATTGAAATTGATGGAACAGAATACTACAGGTTGACCCAATCAAAAGAAGTGTCATTTACTCTACCATGCTCTTAAAAAAAAAATGAAACAAACAAACAACTACTCTCAAAAAGTGGAGTCAGGAAATGGGTGTTCTTAAACACTGTTGGTGGTTGAATGAATTAGTACAAGTTTTCTATATGTGCTTTGATCAAGAAATCACATTTTAAGGGATTTATTCTAAGGTGATAATTTGAAAGGTACCTAAAACTTTATGTTCAAAAACATACAGCATATTTTATGATAGTGGCATCTTAGAAATAACTTTGAGCTCTAATTTAGAGTCATTAACATATATTAATGGCATATTGAGTGTAAAAAAGTTTCTAAGAAAACATGTACTTTTCTGTGAAACATATTGGGTATATATATGCTTTCAAATACACATATAGTGATTTTTTTTGTTTATTTGACAGACAGAGATCACAAGTAGGCAGAGAGGTAGACAGAGAGAGAAGGGGAAGCAGGTTCCCTGCTGCACAGAGAGCCTGATGTGAGGCTCGATCCCAGGACCTGAGATCATGACCTGAGCCGAAGGCAGAGGCTTTAACCCACTGAGCCACCCAGGCGCCCCTATATAGAGATTTTTGCCAAGGTGTTCACCAGAATGATAACAACACATCTCTGACTGCTCAGATTTTGTGAGATCTTCACTTTGTATTTAAATTTTCTTGGATTTTAAAAATGTGTGTCCAATGAGCAAATATCATTTTATGAAAAATGGGGAAAATAAGTAAATAGACTAATGGAGAACACTTTTCCACCTAACTTATTTGAAGACCAACATCATCATCTAGTACACTGGTTTTTTTCTTTTATGTTAGTAAGTGGCTTGAAATGCCAATTTCTGTCTCTCCCTAGGTCTCATGACCCGTCTCCGCTACCCAGTCGGACTGATGGGCAGCTGCTTGCCAACCACAGCTGGTTTTAGCTATGGTAACGTATGCACGTGTACCCAAGGGCAACATCAAGTCCAGCAAAGAATCGACCCCAAGTTCCTTTTGGTAGATTACGATCCTTTTTATTTGGTGTTTGGAGCTGTCGCGGCCTGGGTACAAGGATGACCGGGACTTGGACTGCTGTCCAAGACAGAACTGCTACAAAGAGCTACCCACGGTGTCCCCTTCACCTTTTAAAAATACAACGTGTAGAAAGTTTAATTTGGACTATTTTCTAGCAGATGCATATTTACAAATCTGTGAGAATAAAGAAGAGTCAATGAATTCCGTTCTGTAATGTGGTGACACTTGATTCCCTTAAGTTTCTCTCATTAGTGAGAAACAGAAAATACCTAGGTAAATGATGACATCATTATATAGTGTAACAGACAAGCAGGACTCAGGGTCTCTATTTTAATTGGGATGGGAGAATGATTCAGGGTATTATGGGTCCTGAGTTATTCCTCTGCCCTTAATACTATATATATAATAAAACTTCTGCCATTAACCATTTATTTAAGTGGAGCATGGTACTGTTTAATTTTTACAAAATAAACTCAATTTTTTAACATTTAGAACAGTGCACAACTCATAACTCTATAGCTCACTTAATTTTGCCTGGTTTTGACTATTTAACATGAATAGAATGAGACACTGTGCATTTGTATCTGGCTTCTTCCTCTTCCCTGGGGGTGTTGGGTGTGGTTGGCTCATCTCCGCTGGGGTGTTGTGTGACTATACCACAGCTGATCTACCAATCCTGCGTAGATGGCCATTTGGGTTGAAACCAATTTTTATCTCATAAATAACATCATTATGGACATTCTTGTATGTCTTTGGATGAGGTTCAGTACAAGTTTAAGCTCCAACAATGTTGGCTGTACACTTAGTAGAATTCTTGGGTCATAGAATATGTGCACACTCAGATTTGGTTCATTTTCCAAAAAGCTTAGGCCAAATTACACTTCAACCAATAGCATATGGACTTTCCAGCTGTTTCACACTTTTACCCTTGCCAACATTTAGTATTCTTGTGGATTCTTGTCTTTAGTTTTCACGTTAGCCCATCTGGTGTATGTACTAGTATTATCTCGTTATGGTATAAATTTCCATTTCCCTGATTACTAATTATTTTGATCAACTTTTAATAGGCTTAGTGGCCATTTGGGTATCCTCTTTTGTGAAAGATACTCCATTCAAGTTTTCTAACCTTTAAAAATATAGTTATCTGCCTTTTTCTAATTGATTTTTTCATATTTTGAATAGGAATTCTTTTTTTTTTAAAAGATTTTATTTATTTATTTGACAGATAGAGAGATCACAAGTAGGCAGAGAGGCAGGCAGAGAGAGAGGGGGAAGCAGGCTCCCCGCTGAGCAGAGAGCCCGATGTGGGACTCGATCCCAGGACCCTGAGATCATGACCTGAGCCGAAGGCAGAGGCTTAACCCACTGAGCCACCCAGGCGCCCCTGAATAAGAATTCTTTACAGGTGACATGTTTTAGAAATATATTCTCCCAATCTGTGGCTTAACTTTTCCCTCTCTTAATGGGGTATATTTGATGAACTGGATTTTTATAAAGTGTAATTTGTCAGAATTTTCCTTCATGGTTATATTCTGTTGAATACATTTATGTCGGTATCAAAGTCATATATATTCTCCCATGTTACTGTTTTTTTTTTTTCCTAAGATTTTATTTATTTATTTGACAGAGATCACAAGTAGGCAGAGAGAGAGGAGGAAGCAGGCTCCCTGCTGAGCAGAGAGCCCAGTGCGGGGCTCCTGACCTGAGCCGAAGGCAGAGGTTTTAACCCCCTGGGCCACTGAGGCGCCCCTGCCAAGTGACTTTTGAAACGTACCCTACTCTTGGGAGGCAGGCCTTTACAATTCTTTTAAAGGCTTTATTCCAAGGTTCCACCAGATGGCGGTGTTGCTATGTAAAAGGGACACTAAAAAGGAAAGATTTGCTCTTTCAAGTGTTTTCAAGAGGGTTATTTTAAAAAGTTCTTCTTGCCTCATTTGGCTTCTATGGAAGTGAAATATATCATAACACACATTTCACTTCAAACATATACTTAGATACATGTGAGTTAGAGTTGTAGCATTGGACGTATTTATTAGGTGAATTTGTTAGGCTCTTCCCTAGGAGAAGACACAAAGACAGGAAAGCCCTTTAGGAGTGGGAGCAGACAAAGGAGCAACAGAAGGAGTGGTATGGGGGGAAGGTGGGGAAAATAAAGGTCCGGTGCCTCACAAGTTTACTCAGCAGGCAAAAGCAAATGGGGACATACATATTCTCGGGGCCTGATCTAGTTTTGGTAGGTTTGGTTCAGAAAGGCAAAGCTTTGCCTTTCATCCTTTCCAAGCAAGTCAAGTTTGTATCTTTAAACTTGAATTCTGGAGTTACACATGGAAACGACCATGAGAGTATTAAAAATGGTTGCCCTTCTGCTCCCCTCATTCATAAAAATTTTAACTTCTTTGTAAAGGAATAGAGTAGGTCTAGATAATTCCTAAATGTCTTCTAGCTCTAAAATTTTTCCCTACTTGTAACATGGATATTTTCTTTTTCTAGAAAAATGGGAGATAGATCCTGCTGAGTTGGCTTTTGTAAAGGAGATTGGAAGCGGTCAGTTCGGGGTGGTCCATTTAGGTGAATGGAGAGCACACATCCGGGTAGCTATCAAGGCCATCAGTGAAGGCTCCATGTCAGAAGAGGATTTCATCGAAGAGGCTAAAGTAATGATGTGAGTATGAGCAATACCAGATAAACAGCATACAGCATTCTGCTGTCATGGAGAGAACATGGGTTTTGGAGCAATCACTCTTCAATTTATGTCACAACTCTACCCGAGCTAGTGTGTGACCTGGACGAATTATTTAACCCTTGTGTGACCTGGGTGGGTTTTTTCACCTTTCTAAGCCTCAATTTCTTCCCTCCTAAAATGGAGATAACACTGCCTTTGTCACTGCCTCAGTGTGTGAATTACATGAAGTAATCCATGAAAGTGACAAGAATGTATGTTCTCTACAGGATTCCTCCCTCCCTCCCTCCCTTCCTTCCCTCCTTCCTTCCTTTCCCTCCCTCTCTCCCTTTTTCCTTTCTTCCTTCCTTCCTTTCTTTACCTTATTTCCCTCCCTCTCTCCTTTCTTCCTTCTTTCTTTCTCTCTCTCTCCTCCCTTCCTTCATTCCCTCCTTCTGTTTTTGTTTTTGTTTTTTGTTTTTTTTTTTTTTGCTTTTTCTGGAAACAGAAATGTTGATTTTGTTTGGTTAAATAGCCATTTAAAGATAAAGTGTTTGCTTTCAGCGAATTTAAGAGCCCAGATCCCTAACAGAAGGGACTCTTGTGGCCTGTTGGTCGCTGTTCCTATGGGATCGAGCATGTCTGTGATTTCCCAGATCAGCATTTTGACTCCGTTAAATATGTGGCTTTTATCTGTAATCTGGGCTCGACCAGGACAAGTCAATCAAATCCATCGCCTTTCCTCAAGTCTTGGTCCAACACTTACTTACAGGAGCAGCGCTGTGGTGAAAACTGAAAACCCCAGATGGCTTTATGTAGATTCTGTTATCCAAACAAATTTGGTTCTGCTCTAAATGTACAGATGCCACCTGAGCAAACAAACAGAAAAACCAATTAAAAAAACCAAGAAGTGATTAACTGGACCTGTTCTCCTCTAACAGAAGAGCAATGCTATCTCTTAGGGCTCTTAACCCTACCCCAGGCGTCTGATCAAAATATTCTTCTCGTCTGGTTACAATAAAATGAATTGCAAGGGAAGTTATGATAGACAAATTTTTCCCATGATATCAACTTCCCGAAGATGATTTTGTGTCCCTAGGTGACCCCAAGCACATATCTGTCTGGCCTCTACTCCCCAATGCCACCTGCATCGGACATGTAGGATGTTTTCCTATATCTAGAGGAGGGACAAAACATTATATTGCTGTGTTGATTTGTGAGTATCGTAAGAACAACTGGGAGACATTTAGTTCAGGGAAAGTTGAAGCCGTAGGAACACCCATGAAACAAAAAAGAATTAGAGATGTCCAATGTCATGACGAGAGGATTCTTGAAAGTTTCAAGCCTTATTGGGCATTTGGGGTCAAGGTTTCTGAGGATGATATATTTTGAGGATGGCAGAAGATGTGTGGAGTGTGAGAGATATCAATGACTCCTGGAAGTTTACAGAGGCAGGAATGAAGCTAATGGCTCATTTTTAAATTGGTTCAGATGGACATAATGTGTTCTTGGGTTTCAACACAGCCTTTCCCCCTGAATTTTCTGAAAGTGAGACAGAAAAAATTTCCTTCTGACATCCTGTTGCAGATCCATTCATCTTTACAAGCTTTCCTAGCTGGCACACTTTGAGCTCTATCTGCCAAGCATACACAGCTTAGTATTACTATATTACCTCCTTTCTTGGGTGTCGTTTAAATGTCACCTCTTCCAGGAAGACTTCCCTACCATGTTTAACTGGCAGACCAACTCCCAAATGACTTCTGTTGTATCACTTGTGTTAATTCCATCAATGTACTTATCCCTGTTTTGGTGATCTTGCTAAGCAAATTCAGTGCCATGCTTCAATTCTCAGGTGTTTATCTGTGGGTTATCAATGTGATGGTTTTCTCATGGCAGATCAATATTCCATTTCAAGAGTGACTTTCCTGCCATTATTCTGTATACATGTAAATGGCATCCCTTAACTGAAAAATACACTTTATAAAGGAGGAAGGTAAATCAGACAAAATATACATATGCAAGATATCTATCTACAGGTTAGAATCATGTAGAGATTCTCTGAACGCCTCTTTTCCACTACTTGGTAGTGGTCTTTGCATGATAATCATATTGTGGTATGTCAATTAATCACTCATATACATTATTTTAGGGTAAATAATCTCCCTGAGCCATTGACTTTATTTTGCCTCTAAGAATGAAAAGAGGTAACATTTCAAGTTACTTTTGACTAACAGAAGTTGGCTTATTATACATCTTCTAAAATTACAAACATTAACTTGAATATTGTTTTCCAGGATGCCTACTTGGTATAACAAGCTTTTAGGGACTGAATGCTGTATTCCAGAAGAAACAATAAACTTTTGAAGTTTAGGTGACTAAAGAGTTTCGTCTGTATTTTAATAAGCAACATTCAAGGACACGTGTGTGTGTTTGTGTGTGCTAAATCCAGAGCAGGGTCTCAAGTTGACAAGTGTTTTCGGTCTCCAACTTTATCTAAAATTTCATTTTCAATGTCTTTACTTTTTAGAAAAAATGTTTAAGGATTTTATTTATTCATGAGAGACAGAGAGAGGGCGAAGCAGAGGCAGAGGGAGAATCGGGCTCAATCCCAGGACCCCAGGATCATGACCTGAGCCAAGCCAGACGCTTAACTGGCTGAGCCACCCAGGGGCCCTATTTTTCAAGAATTTAATTTTCTTTCTTTCTCCCTTTAATGCATCAATCTCGGTTTCCTCCCTTCAATCTGTCTCAAATTTTTGTCTGAGCAGCTGTGGTTAGGAAAGTTGAAACTCAAGGAACAGGAGCTCTTTTAAGACCCAGGCAAGGAGAAGCAGCCATGAGGAAGCCAAAGGCTTGCTCGCAGGAAGAAAAGCAGAAAAAAACAGAATATGGAGCATGTAATATTCTCTGCAGTGACTTGGGGAGTGCTGCTTGAACTCTTGACCCCACTTATGCAGCACGTACAGTGGAAAGGAAACTGTTCTACTTTCTCTGTGGTTGGGTTCATTTTTCTCATATCTTGATGTTGAAGATTACATACGTAGAGTTGGTAAATATCACCAGTTGAGTCTCCGCGCTTTAAAGGGCAAAAATGAGTCTGATGACTGGTGTGTGCTTTTTCTTCAACAGGAAATTATCTCATCCTAGGCTGGTCCAGCTCTATGGAGTGTGCATACAGCAGAAGCCGCTGTACATAGTGACCGAGTTTATGGAGAATGGCTGCCTGCTGAAATACATCAGGGACAGAAGGGGAGCGCTTACGAAGGAGATGCTGCTGAGCATGTGCCAGGATGTCTGTGAAGGGATGGAGTATCTGGAGAGAAACTGCTTCATCCATAGGGACTTAGTAAGTTAGACATAATTGGCTGATTATTCTCTGCATGACATTGAGAAGAATGTCTATTGAGGATGTCTATGACTATTGAGGACTTTCACAATTTTTTTTTAAGATTTTATTTCTATTTGTCAGAGAGAGAGAGAGAGCACGCAAGCAGAGGGGGAGAGGCAGAGGGAGAAGCAGACTCCCCGCTGAGCAGGGAGCCCGATGTGGGGCTCGATCCTAGGACCCTGGGATCATGACCTGAACCAAAGGCAGACGCTTAACAGACTGAGCCACCCAGGTGTCCCAACGACTTTTACTCTTTTAAATAAAACACTTTTGGCTTAGTTTCTAAATACTTTCTTATTCATGTAATTCTCTGGGAAATGGAGCTTTATTTTTATGGCTCCTTGATGCTGTGGCCGAATGAAGCACTATTCTAAATATGCTTTCAACTGATTAACTACCATGCTTATCAACTAGCCAAAAATTTACTTTTCTTTCCTCTCACCTTCTCTCTCTTCTTCCATTACTTCCACTTTTCTTCCTTTCAACCAATAATCAAATACATGTTAGGGGCCCATATTGGCCAAGTTCTCTGCGGGGCTTATGGCAGTGAAGATCAGGCTCTAGGGGCTGCCCTCCTGCCCCCCTGGTGGGGGTGGTTTGGTTGTAACAGTATCACAGTAGCATTGCTGACATCACTGAGGAGGACTAGAAATGTGAAATCCTTCTGTGTGCTGGAATGCTCTGAACATTACAACCTAATAAAAAAAAAGAATTAAAGCTTGACTTGCCCCCAGTGCCCTGTTGAGTTCAAGGGGCAGCCAAGATTCAGAACCACACTGCTCTGGAGGTGGACAGCCTGAGGTTGAAATATGACCTTTGTTTCTTACTAGCTGTGTGATGTTGGGCAAGCTAGTCAGCTAGGACCTGGTATGAATTGCACCTTCCTCCTGTGGGCTTGTTGGGAGGATTACTATGTGTAAGTACTTACAGTCGCTCCTGGCCTTATAGAGGAACCCAGCAATGCTATTCCATAGGGATAGCCTTTCCATAGCTATTTGGACCACCACTCTGTATCCATCAAGGCACGTTTCCCAGGCTCCAGCACGTAGTAGCTATTAAACAAATTTTTGAAGGGATGAATATGGCATCAATTCCCTTGAGCTTAGTTTTCTAGTCTCTGCAGCTCAGTCTTTCCCGACCTGATTAGATTAAAGTGTAGAGATTAGAATTCAAAACTTCGTTGGGTGATGGTCCTGGTCATTCTCTTTGCTCCAAGTGGCTTCTCTCAGATTCCCCCCATCCTTGGTTTCCTCCTTGGTTACCTTCTTTTGTGTTCTATTTTATCCATCTTTATGCCATTTAAAATCGGCCAGCTAAGCCTGAGTCTTTTCCTCATCAAGGGCTTAGTTTGTGGCTTGGCTTGGAGACTGTTGCTAGTATTTGTCAAAATCTTCCAAACTGACTCCTTCTGGCTTACCATTTTAAGTTCCTTGGTTTTGTTTTTAGACTAACTGAAGCACATATCATTAGCTTAGAGGAGAACAAAATCTGTTAAACTGTTGAATTACATGACGCTCAATAACCAAATCAATGACTTTCTTTGATGAAACCCTCTGAAAATGAATCATTTTGGCATCAAATACGTGGTCTCCGCATTATTTAAAAACACATACTCTTTTTAATGCTGGGGTTCATCATTTAATGTCTCTTGATATAGTCTTCCTGTTTATCAAAGATACTTGTTGAGAGGGATTAAATCTTTTAAAGGAAAAATATTAAAATTGCTTTTTACTTTCTGTTATTTCTTTGAAGAATCATTCAAATCCATTGTGAGGGCAGATACATGGAGTCATATGTAGTATCACGGGTATTACCAGGAAGACATGGCTGCTCATAAAGAAGTAGTGTGGGGCCCCAAATACAGTAAGGAAAAGGAGAGTAGAAACTCTTTAAAGAAAGACGATATTCAAATGTGGATTCTTTTCTTCTTTCCATAGGCAGCAAGGAATTGTCTGGTCAGTGCTGCAAGTATAGTAAAAATATCAGACTTCGGAATGACGAGGTACGATATATAAACATATTTTTGGTTAACTCACAAGACGGAATCTTACATCTGTCTACTAACAAACTGAAGATGTCTATAGCATTGCCTTTTTTTTTTTTCCTCCTGGGGAAAATCTTGATGTGGTTGCTTGGCCTGTTGCCCTGCTTTGAATTTTAGGCCATAACCCAATGTTAGCTGTGAGGTAAATGGGTGCTTTGAACTGTTCTTCGGATCTTCTTTTCAGTTATGCAGGCACAATTTAAAAAATTTCAAAATGTCTCAAACTACTCGTCAGATGCATGAAGTTGAGGAAAAAAGCTTTTGTGATATAGGTATATTTCTGAAAGATAAAAGAATACATTTGTTTAGCTCTGACTTTTCCATGCCATTGTAGTGCATGTCTATGATCAAGTGTAGTAGTTGACTTTAAGACTACAACTCAAGTGCAGAAAATCTAACCCCATTTTCTGAAACACAACGCCACTGATATTTTGAGCGCCCCTTCCTTCAGGTTGCTAAAAATTCAATGCCCGTGAACCAGGATTTCTCTCTGACTCACTTCAGGGTCGAATTCAAATTCTGTATGTCTTCTTCTCTGAATGACTTCTTCTCTGTATGACTTCATGGGGCTGTGTAGTGGAGAGGGCATGTCTGGTCCTTGTTGTTAGCCACTGACACCTGGTATCCTTGCAGCAAACATCCTCCTGTTTTGTCCTTGGCTGGACATCTGCATAGGCAGCTGCTGACTCATCCCTAATTTCTAGTGCAAGATGTTGTCATTCTGGCATTCTCCATGATTAGAACCCCCCTGGAGCTTTCCAAGGTCCTATTTGCTTGGACACATCCACAGCTATTGGTTTTCGGGAATCTTTTTGCTTTTCTTGGGGCTTGACCTGGGGAAGAGGCACAGAGTCTGTTTTGCTCTTGAATCCCAGCAACCTACCGTGGGGACTTCTTTCCCTGCCCTGTAAATGGGGCAGTGCTTGTAGAGTGCAGGGGACAGGACCCTGCCTCAGTCACCCACTACTGTCTAATACTCCTCCCCTTACCCCTTGTTCTCTCCCACCTCCCAGCTCCAGAGATTCATTTGCTAGATGGGATGGATGGTGGGGGGTGGGGGGAGGTATCACTGTTATTTATGAGCCCTTCTCCCCAATATATTTTTTTAAGATTTTATTTATTTATTTGTTAGAGAGAGCGCGAGCACAGGCAGACAGAGTGGCAGGCAGAGGCAGAGGGAGAAGCAGGCTCCCTACCAAGGAAGGAGCCCGACGCCGGACTCGATCCCAGGACGCTGGGATCATGACCTGAGCCGAAGGCAGCTGCTTAACCAACTGAGCCACCCAGGCGTCCCTCCCCAATATTTTATTAACAGCTCAGTCCTCCTCCTTCTCTGGAAAGCTTAGACTTTTGAAACTCAAAAGCTATGAAAAATGGCTCTTTCTCTTTTGTTTTCTCTTAGTCACTCTTTACCTTAGTAGGATGACTTCTGGCTCAATAAAGCACTTAAAGGTGGGATGTGGTAGGGTACGTGGGGAAAAAAGAAGAGAGTGTGAGGAAGCTAATTAATTCAAAGCTACGATACTGCATACTCCAGGGGCTACAAGTTAGCCATCATTCTCCTCTCCACCTTCTTCTTGGAGAGAAGTAAGATTCCCTTACTTGGATGTTTCTGCCTACAAGTCTCAAAAGAGAGAGGAGAGGGTTTAATATTTTTTGTAGTTTTTAGAAGGAGGTGATAGCCATTACTGATTTCATATAGGGCCATTTTATTGCATTGGACATTTTTCACATCAAATGTGTTATGTTCAATATGCTTATTTCCCCTTTTCTCTGCCTCACAAAACACATATGCATGAAGAAAAAAATAAGACATCCAACTTTGAACTTATTCTTTGCCATATATATAAGTTTTTTAAAATTTCCTTTTTATAACCCTGATTGTTAGAGCACTCATCATGTTCCCTTGCAGAATTAAGAATTTGTCATAACTAAAATAATCAGTGGGTTCCTGATTTCAATTGGTTTTGGATTGAAGAATTGTTCTGGTTTTCTGAGACCCAAATAAACCCAACTGAGGCTTGGTTTGGGGAGGAATCACTATGTAGGATTCCTATTTTGGTAACAAGAAGAGAAACTTTTAGAGGTAAAAATATTTCTCTTTTAAAGATTATTTATTTATTTGAGAGAGAGAGAGAGAGATTGAGTGGGTAGAGGGAGGGGCAGGGAGAGAAGGAGAGAGAATCCTCAAGCAGACTCCCTGCTGAGCAGGGAGCCCAACAAGGGGTTCCATCCCAGGACCCTGAGATCACGACCTGAACCAAAATCAAGAATTGACAACTTAACCTATTAAACCACCCACAAACCCCTGTTTTCTTTTTTTAGAATTTAAAGTAGACTAATGGGGGTTTGAATTAAATAGAACGTGGACATAATTAGCACAATGTGCTTTGACTCTAATGACCTTAGGTACGTTTTGGATGATGAATATATCAGTTCTTCTGGAGCCAAGTTCCCAATCAAGTGGTCCCCTCCTGAAGTTTTCCATTTCAACAAGTACAGCAGCAAATCTGATGTCTGGTCATTTGGTGAGTAAATCTGATATTTATTTGACGGAGATTGATCTAATAAAATGCCAATCTTTTTTAAGCTTTGGTTTCTTCGCATGATGTGGCATTCTAGAAAGGTCTTCTTGTAACTGTGCTTCTGTCTTAAGTGTTCTAAGCACATCCAGGCTGTCTTTGCAACTGATACCATTCACCTTCTTATATAAGTCTACCTTGCGGATCTTATCCTTTCGCAATGAGCATTTGCTGGAAAACCGTAACAGAGAGTCTGCTGATCTAGAAGACAAATGCAGCCATCTTTTTTACACCACAGAGACTTGCAAGGAAAATAGATCTAAGGTGTCACTGCTAAGCAACACCACTGCGTTTACTTCATTACCTTCGGATTTTGTGGAATTTAGATGTCAGCCTCCTTGGGAACTGTCAGTTGGAATTTATATTGTGTAACGTTCTTCACTGAGAAAGAGATGTTGTAGACCCATGTCAAGTGGAGTCTGTTCTTTGAGTTGATTTTCAAAAAAGTGGTGTTCAGTTTGAAATAAGCTATCTTTACTCTTTCGCCCAGACCTCCCTGGATAGCTTCTTGGGTTCGGAGAGACCTCTGCACCTTCAGAAGTGTGTGAATTTTATTGTCCACATAAGGTTAAACTTGTATCATTGATCTCTTTAGCTCTCCAGTGACCTTTGGTAGTTTTGGCAGGTGACATTTTACGTTCTATGGGAGAGCAGTCAAGTTGTGAGACGAATGGACAACAACACAGGGTTGGTTCAAGTGGTTACAGAGCAATTAGAATTTCTGAGTTTTACATGATCACTTGTCTCTATCACCCACTGGACAGTGAGCTGCTTGAGCCCATGGACTGGTTTCTGGAGTCTTCTGGCTCTAGCATCTGCCTGGTCTTTAATCAATACATAATACATTTTCTTAGAATAAGTGAATAATTAAATGAAGTTCAAATGGGAACCTTGAGGGAGTTTCACTAATCAACCAATCAACGATTATAGAACACAGGCCCCTGCTAGATAGTCTGTTCTACCCAGCAGTCCCATCTCTCAGTGGGAAGAGGGAAACACATGCCTCCTACTGGCTGGTAAACTCTTGGCCACACAATTCTGTCATTTTCTATGGAATGGCAGAGAGGCCTGTTGATTTCAGGATGTGAAGACAGGAACATACTTAGGAATGAAAATGCTGGCAGCATTTTCTTTCACTCAGGAGGCAGTCAAGACCAATGGAAAAGAAAGGCATTGTTTCCACTTGGAATATTTTCAGGTTGTAGGCCTGTTTGAAAATGAAGACGCACATGGTCCAATTCCTAGATAGAACTGTTCCCATTCTGGGTGATTATAATTCAAAGGCTGAAAGAGGAAAATAAGGCCTTGTAGTTTGAAACAGTTCTTTCATTTTCAAGTAACCTCTTGTTTACATGCATTTCATGTGTAGGAGTTTTGATGTGGGAAGTGTTCACAGAAGGAAAAATGCCGTTTGAAAATAAGTCAAACTTGCAAGTCGTGGAAGCCATTTCTCAAGGCTTCCGGCTGTACCGTCCTCAACTGGCCCCAATGTCCATCTATGAAGTCATGTATAGCTGTTGGCACGAGGTGAGTGCTCCCTACTCTCCAGAGAAGGTTGGCAGCCCCAGCATCTGAGAACAGACTTGAGTGGGATGAGCATGACCCCAGGACTCCACCAGGGCAGGAAAATGAGTCTGTTTCTTGATAAGAATCCCTAAGAGCCAGAAGGGCTATTTCTGTCTGAAACTCCCACTATGGAGTCATCAACCCATTTTGTTTTTAACCATGGCCATTCATCTGAGGAATTCAGAGCCTTTTTCAAATCTTCTTTGACTGAGATTGGTTCTCCCTGAAACTCTTGATGTGACTAGAGCCTCAGCAGTGAGATATTTCACTCCCTTTGAGAACTGGTGGGTGGAAACTAAGGGTAGAATCAGGTTTGATAGATGTCTCCATGGAAAGAGAAGGATGTTTGTATTTACTTCATTCTGCTATAAGTTGTCTTGCTTTTCCAAGGCTAACTCTAGTGGGTTTCATCTCTTTTCTTGGCAATCCGGACTCCTGATAGATTAGGAATAAAGGCAGAAAGTGTGCCCTGAACTTGTGCTCTGGAAATTCTCTTGGGGTGGGGGGTGGGGGCTGTCAGTCCAGCTTTTCTTTCTCTTGAAATGCCAACACTTAAAAATAAAGCCAGACATGTCCCATCTTCTCTGGGCACAGACCCAACTCACTCCTCCCCTTCATATCAGACTCCCCTGTGACTTTTGACAGCTTTTTCCTTCCAGCGGACAGCGTCTGTGGAGAAAACCCACAGTGGGATGAGGAGTTTTCTCCCAGCTGAAAAAGAAATCACTTGATTCGTAATCCACGAACACTGAAACACTCAGTATTTCAAGAGCAATGTAGTTGCTCACATTTTAGAGAAGTATTAATTTAATAAAGATCCTTGATGTCTGAAAATATTTTACATATAATGAACTGCTCTGCAAGGAAATCTTAAAAGACAGGCAAATGTTGAGTGAGCCATTAGTAGCAAATGGCTGTCTTAAGAGCTTCTCAGCAATAACAACGTGGATAGCTTAGAAAGATATATTGCCTACGGAACAATAGACATGAACAGGTGCATAAAATATAATAGTTATTGAGATTTCATTTATCTGTGGAGAGGAAACAGAAAAGAGAGTAAATTGGAGGCTGGCAGGAGGCCCGAGTAAATGATGTCAGTCTCAAATCATAGTCAGAGAATTGATTAAAACAATGTTTTTGGGGGCGTCTGGGTGGCTCAGTCAGTTGAGCGGCTGCCTTTGGCTCAGGTCATGATCTCAGGGTCCTGAGATCAAGCCCTGCTTCGGGCTCTCTGCTCAGCCTGCTTCTCCCTCTCCCTCTGCCTGCCACTCTGCCTACTTGTGCTCTCTCTCTCTGTCAAATAAATAAATAAAATCTTAAAAAAAACCCAAAACAAACAATGTTTTTGGTTATGCTGATTTATTTGTTTGCAAAAGGTAATTTGCCTACAACTTTTTAAGGTAAACTAAATGCCCTAAGTGCTTAGGCACCTTTAAATTTATTTATTTTATTTTTTTTAAAAGATTTTTATTTATTTGACTGAGAGAGACACAGTGAGAGAGGGAACACAAGCAGGAGGAGTGGGAGAGGGAGAAGTAGGCTTCCTGCTGAGCAGGGAAGTGGGGCTCAATCCCAGGACCCTGGGATCATGACCTGAGCCAAAGGCAGATGCTTAATAACTGAGCCACCTTGATGCCCCAGGCACCTTTAAATTTAAATGTGATTATATTAACCTTCACACACACACACACACACACACACATACACACACACACACGTGCGCGCGCGCTGATACACACATACTGTCTCATAGTTTCTACTACCTGCAGAATGTCAGCCTTCTCTAAAAACTCCAGAAATTATTTCTGGAACCTCAAGGAGAACTCAAATGTGTGCTTCCACAGCCTTCAGCTTGGTCCTTGCCACTGGGCCCCTCTGTTTAGGAAGCACTAAGGGTGGTGTCTCCCCTCAAACTCTGCTGCCAGTGGTCTTCGAGAGAACGTGGCTACCACAGGTGGTTCTATTTCTCATGGATTTTAAAGATGCCAACAGTCTTGTCTCTTCTTCTTCATGGAGCCAAAGCCAAACCCACATCCCACGGTGAAATAGGAAAAATGTTCTAATCCTTGTCTCTGTGACCAGGACTTTTGCTGACTGAGCCTTAAGATAGCACAGAGGGACCTGCAAAGTCCCTTATAAAAACATGCCTTTTGCTTTCTGACTGAAATCCTTCTTTCTCCAGGGGAGCAAGTCTAGTGAATAACTGGGCAGAGCCTGAGAGCCTGGAAGTCTGGGTGCCCATTCTCTCCCAGCTCTTCCTTACCCCATACCTATCAAGTCATCCACAGAGATTTCTAGGGCAGTGCCATCTAATGGAGCCATTGAGTGCCATTCAATGGAGCTTTCTGTGGCGATGGAACTGTGGTATGTCTGCGCTATCCAATACGGTGCTCATGCCTGGCTATTGGAGAACTGAAAAGTGGCCAGCATGATAAAGAACAGGCCTTAAAAATGTATTTAATTTTAATAATTTAAACTGAAATGGCCTCAGGTGTCTCGTGTTTGCATCTAAAGTTGTTTTGGCAGCACTCTGTACTCTTAAAATTTCACTCATGCTTCACTCAACTACCAGGCATGCCCAGTGTGTTAGCCCAGATATCTTTCTCCTCCATCTGTGGAGAATCAGCCTGGATCCAGGTCCCTGCCAGGATGTTTCAGAGCTGGTATCTGAGCGACTTTCAGGCTGAGTTGACTGTCTCTATTTCTCTTTTCCAGAAACCTAAAGGCCGCCCTACATTTGCTGAGTTGTTGCAGGTTCTCACAGAGATTGCGGAAACCTGGTGACCTGAACGGAATGGCTACCCAGAGGATCATCTTGCAAAATTACCACAAAAGGAAATCCTGTGTGGGGTCACTGATGATGAGCACCTCCCTCTAGAGTGGCTGACTCTTGAAAACAATGCAGAGATCACCGGCTTTTCAAACTTTGAAATTTAAGAATATTCTGGCAGTCATTTTTCCACATGGATGTTGGAGAGGGACTTCCAAACTCTCCTTTTTCTGTCCTATTTGTGTCCCAAATGTGAAGAAAGGAAAAATGCTCCATAACATTCTTCTTAGTGGCTGCTTCTCATGAAAGTAGCCCTGAGAACCGCTAAGGGTATATGAAAACCTGACCTGTTACAGGGCTGAGGAAATTTCTTTTCGGAAGAAGAGTGACATTCTTTACTTCAGTGACTCGCTGAAATGAAGACATTCTGCTAACTCATGGAATAAAGGAGCCTTCTCTGCAGAATTTAATGCTTCTGAGCTGTATAGATCTTTGTGGAAAAAGCACCTTTATGAGCCACACGAATGTGAACATTCTTAAATTGTCTTTTATAATCTTCCTTGTGTTATTTAACAAATTGGTTTTGCACATATCTGATTATTTTGGAGACAGTTTCTTGTATTCCAGTTGTGTGTGTGTGTGTGTGTGTGTGTGTGTTTTAATATAGGCATGGAGCCCAGTGTTGGGCTTAAACTCACGGCCCCGAGATCAAGTTTTGACCTGAGCTGAAATCAAGAGTGTGACACTTAACCAACTGAGCCACCCAGGTGCCCCACAGTGTTCTAGTTTTAAACCCTGTGAAGACAAAGTTCCTTGAACAAGACCTGGTGACATTCCTATTTCCAGTAATACCCATTGTCAGGGTCAGTTCAGAACCTGAATTCCAATGCTAAAATTTCATACTTTGTGTGAAATTGAACAGTATAAGAGACTTTTTTTTTTAATGTGCAATGTATCTGTTTTATTTTATTTTCCTCATAGTGTAAAAGAATGCTTATTGCACAGTTAGGTAAAGAAAAGTTATACGTTTTGAAGATTTCATATCTTTTTTAAGTTAAAGTCTTAAAACTTTTTTTGAGTTTAGTTGACATACAGTGTGATATTAATTTCAGAGGTGCAACATAGTAATCCAACATCTCTGTGTGTTCTGCTGTGCTCACAAGGGTAGATATCATCTGTCACCACATAATGCTATTACAATATCATTGACTATATTCTCTACGCTGTGCTTTTTAGTCCCGTGATTTATTTATTCCCTAACCGGAAGCCTGTATCTCCCACTCCCCATCACCCATTTTGCCTATTCTCCTATCCCCTTCCCTATGGCAACCATCAATTCATTCTCTGTATTTATGGGTCTGATTTTGCAAGAAGCCTCATTTTGTTGGAGAAGTTACCTCCAGTATCTTTTTAGAAGATGGCTTATTTTTTTCCTTAAGGACAAGAGGAGGCAAAAACAAGATATCCAAATATTACCTCAAGCTCCATTATTTCTAAAGTGCAGGGCTTTGAGTTCAAGACAAAGTAAGCGTAGTCATAATTAAACCTTAATTTCTCATGCAGTGTTTGTAGAAGTGATTGGAAATTTATCTTTATCATTGCGAGTACTTCAGAATTCCCATTGGAAGAAGGAGGTGGTCAAAAGCACAAATATCCCCACCACAGGGTTTCACATGGAAGTCTAGCCTTTGTACGTCCCTCCCTGCATCATGGTTCTGCATTATATTCTCATTAGAATCTAAGTGGCTGACTGGTAGTAGTTGTGACTTTCAAGTCATATTTCCCCACGGCAAAAATGATACATCTGAATATCCATGGTACTCAGTCAATGTGCATTGAAATAATGAGCACTGGGCACGAGAATGTTCAACTCTGAAAATTCAAGCGGTGCTCTCAGAAATATTTGTGTGAGACCCTGTGCTGTTTCCAAGACTATCATACTGCTCTTCCTCATGACTATGGGAGGTGAGACACGGCTCCTACTACTGAGACCTGAGTTCAAGTGAGATAGGCCAAAATTTAGGCAAGAGGGCATGAGACTATCCAACAGCAGAAGCCAAGGCCAGGGGGGAAGGTTAAGATTATGACAAACAGAAAACCCGAACACTGAAAAGTTAGGGTTGACTACAGAGCAGCTGCCATCAGTGCAATGCAGGGAGACAGTACAGATCAAGAACGAGTCCAGAGATAAGTCATCGCTGGAGGTCAGATGGCAGCCGCAGGCCCATCTAAGAGCATACGTTGGCAGTGGTAGGCAAGCTCTCGTCCTTTATGATTTGACACTTCTGGATTCGAGATGTCAAGAAACAGGAGCAACTGGAGCTATCATGTCTGTAACTGAGGCTCCGGATAATGTGTGAATTTGGAATGTCTTTTTTTTTTTTAAAGATTTAATTTACTTGAGAGAGAGAGTAAGCATGAGCAGGGGGAGAGGCAGAGGGGGAGAGAAAGGGAGAAGCATACTCTGCTGAACAGGGAGCCTAATGTGAGACTTGATCCCAGGACTCTGAGATCATGACCTGAGCAGAAGGCAGACACCTAACCGATGGAGCCACCCAGGTACCCCTAGAGTGTCTTCAGACAGAGATTCAGCATTCTTTGTCTAGCAGAAGAAAAAATTTCTTAAAAAAAAGGGAAAGAAAAGAAAAAATTTCCTTAAAGAAGTAGTCATACAATGTCTCCTGGAAGGGAACTTTGTGTTGCAACCAATCTTAGTATTAGTTATTGATAGGAGTTTTCTCTGGATAGCTTACACAGTTTGGGGTGAGACAGCACAATAAACAGCCCTGGATAAGAAATGAATGGGGAATTTAGGGGTTGGTTATGAGGGAGAGCCAGTAAAAGAGAAGACAGGGGTCAAAGGAGAGAGGGGAAGTCCAGGAAAACAGAAGGAGTTTGGAGGCCAAGAATAGAATATTTTCAGTGTAAATACCCACTTGGCAGGAATAGCCAAAGGATTTTTTTTTTCCTTAGTAAACTCCTTATTGAAGTACAGTGCATGGTCCCACTATTGTCTTGGGAACATGTTTGATCGGCAATCAAACGCACGTGATATGATAGCATTTGATCCAGCACTGTTTGCCCAGCTCTTTAGAGAGACTCAGGACAGGGAAGGGCACGCACAGCCCTCCCGTTTCAATGAAGCCTCCCAATTATTCACATGCATAGAGGCTTGGGTCCCTCCTCACCCACCTGGAGAGTGTGTCTGATTGCTGGTGATGAGGCCATGGTGTGTGGAGTTCATCTTTAAACAAAGAAGCGTCTCTTTTGGTTTCCCATCTGTCCTGTAGGCCTAGAACTCACGGGTTTCCCAGCTCATGTGCTGTCTCAGAGATCAGAGATTTTCACAGTGCACCGAACACATGTCCGGCCCGGAGACCCAGCATTCCCAACTGATCTTGGGACATACTCAAGAGACTGTGCTCTTCAAGTGCTGGGAAAAGGGAAACCTGAAATCCTCTCAGGCAGATGTAGGTCTGGGAGAAAAAGGTACACAAATCACGTGTATATAGCTTAGTTTTCATAAAGTGAGTAGATCTGTGTAATTATCACTGAGATCCAGAAATGATACATTCTAGAATTTCAGAATCCATTCTCGTTTCCTATTCAAGTCATTAATCCAATAGTGATCAATATCCCGATTCCAACACCAGGGATTAGTGTGGGCATTTTTGAACTTTATGTAAGTGAAATCCAATGGTATGTACTCTTTTGTGCCTGGCTTCTTTCACTTAGTATGTTTGTTGAATCCACTCATGTTCTATGTAGCTGTGTTTCATCAGTTCTCTGTCTGTAGAATCTTCCATTGTATAATTACACCACAGACTATCTATCTGTTCTACTCTTGATGGACATTTGGTTGTTTATGGTCTTTGGCTATTAGGGTCAGTGCCACTGTGAACGTCGTTCTCCATGTTCAATGGTGAAAATGTGAATGTATCTCTGTTATGTACACACTTAGGAGTGGAATTGCAGGGCGAAAAAGTATGCGTATGTTCAGCTTTTGTAAATAGTGCCAAGCAGTGTTCTAAGTGGACATTACCAAGGACACAACCAGCATTAGTGTGTGAACATCCCAGTTGCTTCATGTCCTCAGTAGCATTTGGAATTGTCTTGCTCATTACAATAGCCAAAGGATTTTTATGGGCAATGATGTCACATATTCACTTTTAAGTTGTTTGTTGTGTTGCAATGTAATCTCTGTCCTGCATTCTTTGCACAGCAGTAGGCTCCATGCACAACCAAAAATAAGTAGTATTTGAGAGGACTGAAGTGATTTGGGGTGATACAAAAGGGAAACAATTAGAGATGTAATGCAGAGAAGGGGAATTTGATAGAAGCAAGAACTTGGGGCGCCTGGGTGGCTCAGTGGGTTAAGCCTCTGCCTTCGGCTCTGGTCATGATCTCATGGTCCTGGGATCGATCCCTGCATTGGGCTCTCTGCTCAGCAGGGAGCCTGCCTCCTCCTCTCTCTCTGCTTGACTCTCTGCCTAGTTGTGATCTCTATCTGTCAAATAAATAAGGAAAATCTTTGAAGAAGAAAAAAATTTTAAAAAAAAAGCAAGAACTTGGATCTGGAGATATTATGAAAGATCTGAGTTTCTCATCGTGTGTGGGATAAACACACACAAACACACACCACATGGCTATTTGTCCCTCTGATTTCCTTCCAGGGAGTGGGGGTCTTATTAAATGAAAGCTCATGATTTGATAAGAAATTTCATAAGCTTGGAGCATGTGGGTGGCTCAGTGGGTTAAAGCCTCTGCCTTTGGCTCAGTTCATGATCCCAGGGTCCTGGGATTGAGCCCCACATCGGGCTCTCTGCTTGGGAGGAAGCCTGCCCCCCCATCTCTGCCTGCCTCTCTGCCTACTTGTGATCTCTGTCTGTGAAATTAAAAAAAGAAAAAAGAAATTTGACAGGTTTGACTAAATAAGTTTAGGGTAGACATCAGAAATGGATGCATGGCTTGACCTATGGAGAAACTGGAGATGGAGGGGAGAGGAGAGAAGCAGATAAAAGAGCTGGAAGGAGGACACTGCCAGATGGCAGTGGGAGACTTGGGGGAGCAGGAACATCTGTCATCTTATGTTGTTCCATCCCTGTAACCCCAGCCATTCCTTAGAGTCAACTGGACTCATGAATGCTGAGCATGGTGTAATTTTCACATCTGGTTTTACGTGGTACAGGGCAGCACCTGGGAAGAAGAAGAAGAAACTGGGGGGGCAGAAGAAACTATAAGCATATAAACCCCCAGGGAACTTGTCCCAACCTGGGGAAAAGCTTTGGTTATGTACAGGTGCAACTGCAACTGCTACAATGAGGATTGAACTTGACTTTCAGGATGGGGAGAACCTCCCCTAACACCTGGTTACAGATACTTAACTTCAAGAGCAACCTGGGTAACTGGGAGAATCAAGGAATTCTTATGTGGGTGCTGGCCGCATTGGTGGAAAAATCCCACATACACGGTGTGGGATGAGGGAGAGAATGTGTAACAGAAGAGTTATCAGCCAGTGACACACGGAGATAAGAAAAGTGCAGACCACGGTGGAGCCATGGCCCTGAGCCACACCCAGAGGAGAACTGCCCCAGTTCCACTGTGGAGAAGACGTGGGTGTTACACAGGGAACTGCCTGTATACAGACACACATCCACACCTAGCCAGGATAAATACATTGCCCAGCACTCCATGTAAAAAGTATAATATTATTTTTCTGAATCAAATTAAACCTAGTTTTGGGTCTCTCCTTTACTGTGGTTGGTGAGAGATGCCTTTTGGGAGAGACGACGTGCCTGACTCTCCAAGTCGGTGCAGGGATCCTGGAGGCCTGTGTATTACACAGAGAATGGTGATGAGGGTTGAGTGGGAAGGGAGGGCTCTCCTGCCCCCATGTGTTTGGTGGCTCCTTCTCTTTCAGGTTGCAGCTGTTCCTGGTCTTCTGCTTCCATCACATAAACCAGTTCCCCTCGTAGGAGTCCTCCCTGCTGACGTGGGCTCAGCCACAGAGAACCTCACCCCTGCTCCCTATAGAGCCACTGCCATTAGTGCTCAGCCTCCTTATAGATCCCCTGGCCCCTTTCCCATCCTCAGAGCTGCAGAGCTTGGGCCTTGACTGGTAGAGAATAAATGTTTTCACATATGTTAAAATACTAAGGAAGATTTTATTCAAGACTATTGCAATAAGGGAGAGAGATGCATTTCAACTCCAAGTACAGCAAAGACAGGTGGGATGTATAGCCAAAGTGATGGGCCCAAGGATGAGGCCTAGTCAAGAAAAGGGCTCAGAGGAGCTTGACTAACATTTGGTCAAGGAAGTCTCAAGGAAGCCAGCCTCTTGGACCCAGATCAAACCATTTCTTTACTTTGTTTCTAAACTCTGGCCTCTATCTCCTCTCTTTTTGTTACCTCCAGTATAATTGCCCTCATTGGGTCTAAACCTCTAAATCCAGGAGGTCTGAGTGTCCTAAGAAGAACATGTCTTTAGAATCACAATCTTGCCTCTTTGCTTCTAAAGACAACAGCGCTGAGGGTAAAGGTGGGGATGACGGGCTTTCCGCGCTTCCTAAAGATCGTCAAGGAGCAGACTTCCCAGGGTTTGTGCAAGGGGCAGACTCCCCAGCTGCCTCTAGAAAGTCTTTATCCTTACTCTAGTTTTTCCAGACTAAGTGTTGTTCCTCTAGTTCTGGGTTTCTCAGTTTTAGTGCTACCGACATTTTGGGCTGGTTAATTCTTTACTGTAGAAAGATATGCTGTACCCTGTTGGGTGTTCAGCATCATCCTCAGGCCTCTACTCACTGACCTGGCAGCACATCCCTACCCCCCTAGTGAGGATGACAAAAAATGGCTCAGGAACATTGCCAGATGTCCCCTGGGGGACAGAATGGCCCTTGGTTGAGAACCACTGATCTAGTTACAAAAGCTTCTTGACCTGGAATTAAAGAGAGCCATAAATTTGAGCTTAAAAAAAAAAAAATCACATCTTTATTTTTCCGGACCTCTAACTAAAATGTAAGACTTCTTCAAATTCTGAATATAGGTAAAACAAAACAACAAAATCCAGTTCTTTATATTATTAGCAGTTTTTGTGACTTTCTTACAATGTGGAAAGCTGTTATTTTCATATCATATGAGAGCTTTCTTAGGAGAGAATTTACATTCATCACTATTTCAAAGACATGAAGCTTTTAGAACTGTTGCTAGATCTTTTCATTTAACTCGATGAATAAGACATACTACTGGGGCTCCTGGGTGGCTCAGGTAGTTAAGTGTCTGCCTTCGGCTCAGGTCACTGTCCCAGGGTCTTGGGATTGAACCCCACATGGGGGGGGTGTCCCTGCTCAGTGGGGTGTCTGCTTCTCCCACTCTCCCTGCTTGTGTTCTCTCTCTCTTTCTGTCAAATAAATAAACAAATAAAATCTTCAAAAAAAGACATAATACTAAGGCACACATGTTTTAAAATATTTTGATAGCTTTTCCAATAAAATGGGTTACCTTATTAGCTTCATATATTTTTATTTTATGCATTTAAAGAACTTATTCTGAGAAGGAGTATTAAAGGCTTCACCAGACTTCCAAAGTGATCTGTAGCATAAAAAAATTAAGAACCTCTGTTTTGAACATAGTTTGAACCACTGTTTTGAACAGTGGACCACAGGCCACTGGCTAGCTGCTTATTGCTGCTTTAACAGAAGCCTTGTGAGGATTTAGTTTGGCCAGTGCTGTGGGCTGACTCCCCAATGTGCAAATCCATCCAGGAGCTTTCTGTCCTCAGAGCCATCTCTGTGCCCCCCTCCCCAGATATTGCCAGGTCTGGTCCTCAGTACTGGTTTGCTTGACCTCTTTTTCGCTGGCCTTCTACTCCTCTGATGAGTGCGATGGGGGTGTGATGAGTGGAGTCTCAACTGCTCCCATGTTGGGCAGCAGGAAGTGGGGTGCTGGAGAGCAACCAGCCCTTCCAACTTGCTTGGGGCCCATCTCCAGATGAGCATTTCAGGCTCTCTTCTCCTTCAGAGCTCCCATACCTCGCTAGCTTGAGGGAGACAAGTGAATGAATCAAATCTCTCTGGAGGTCAAGATGGCTCCATTCTACCTCCAAAACAAGGGGCAGGGGGAAGCCCAATCCCCAAAAGACAGGGATTTTTGACCATCACCACCGGTAGGGAGGTGCTATGGGCATCTAGCATCTAGAGACCAGTGATGTTGCTAAACATCGTACAGTGCACAGAACATTCCCTCACAAAGAATTATCCAGCCCCACGTCAATAGTGCTGAGGTTGAATCAGGTGTTATTGGACCATATGACTGGTCCAGGGGTGCAGAAATTCACCATGTTGTCATAGGTCTAGCTCCCTTTCTTGGTCCTTAGGTTGCCTCCCTCCCTCTCCTCTCTGCCCACAGATGGCAAGTGGCTGCTACAGCCACACACCTCACCTTGACACCTCATATCATCCAAAGGGAGAAAATATCTTTGTCCCTGCTTTTGTACCAGAGTCCTGATATTCTCTGTCACTGGATCAAAGACACATGCCTCCTTAAACATGTCTCTGCAGCTCCAGGCATGTAATGCTCTTATTGGCTTAACCTTGGTCACATTTTCCCATAAGAGCCAGGGATGGACTCTATTGACCTGCCACCACTTGGAAATAGAAATTGTGAGTTCTGGAGGGAGCGGGGCAGGGAAGGGGAAGTCACAGATCCTGGAATGATAATCAACAAATATCTACTGCTCTATTCTTCCTAATTACTCTCTCGCTTTCTGGCCATTTAACACGTGGCCTACTATCTTTTCTAGGAACCACTCGGAGCTGTTCAGCTATGATCCATGTTTCTTTTTTTTTTTTTTTAAGATTTTATTTATTTATTTGACAGATAAGAGATCACAAATAGGCAGAGAGGCAGGCAGAGAGAGAGAGGGAAGCAGGCTCCCTGCTGAGCAGAGAGCCCGATGCGGGGCTTGATCCCAAGACCTGAGATCATGACCTGAGCCGAAGGCAGAGGCTTAACCCTCTGAGCCACCCAGGTGTCCCATGATCCATGTTTCTTTAATGTAGATAAGCTCAAACATGATCAGTAAATTGGGGGAATTTGTCTGTACTAAGTGCCAGTTGGCTGGGTCCCATTTTCTCTAGCACTTGAACATTCTGAAATGATCTGGAGTAAGCTTTCTCAATTAAAAAGAAAGCTTTAGCAATACACGAGGATCTTCAGAAGAAGCTGGAAAGCCCATGAAGATGCTTTCCTTCAGAGTAAGTGGGGGTGGGTTTGGTGACTTCTGTGTTAAGCCGTCTGGGAGGGCTGCAACTGTAGATGAAGAAGGTGCTTGGACTGGAGTAGTATGCTGCTTCCTTCTGTCACTCACTGACCTCACCTCCTGCTACTCTTCCATTCTCCTGTGTGGTCCCTTGCACAGCCCAGGCCCTGCTCATCTCAGGGCCTTTGCACCTGCTGTTCCTGTTCCTGTTTCTGCTTCTCCTGGATATATATCTACCTGGCTTGCCTCCCCATGTCCTCCAGGTTCTTCTCAAATGCTACTCTCTCTTTAAGGCTTTCTCTAACCATCCTATTTAAAATTGTAACCCCACCATGGACATTCCCTGTCTCCCTTTTCTGAATAATTGTTCTCTATTGCTCTTAACACTATATAATAAATCATATATTTCTACTTATTTAATTAGTCTATTGTCTGTCCCCCTCCCCCTGCAACTATAACAGTTGTGAAGTCAGGTATTTTTGTCTGTTTTGTTCTCTGCTGGATCCCCGGGTCCTGCACAGAGTTAAGCAGACTGACCCAGTGAGAAAAGAGTAGTTTGATTATCCAGAAGCTTCATCTCCCAGAGACAGAGGTCAGTCTGATAAGCAGCTCTCCTCTTGGGATTCTAGACTAATCCATTGCTTTTCTGTAACAGCCCCATAGCTGGTGTTAAGTGTTCACTTGCTTCAAGTTAGTATACTCCTTGCTTGATGACTTAAAGTCCTTGATCTGTAACAGAACAAATTTACTTTCTTTGCGATCTGTAGACCACTGGCCTTGGGGGATAAGGATCAGAACTTTCCCAGGCCACAGAGGACAGGAAATCTGTTTAAGTCATATCAACTTTCTGATGAGCCCAGCAGTTTTCCAGCAAAATGTTTTTCATTTTTCAGGACACACAGATGACTTTACTGACCTCCTTTTGCCTATCTGTAGACCTCACCCTCCTTTGCAGAAAGAACAGAGCACTCTTGCACAATCCCTGGTTACCAAGGACCCAGACCTTCAACCTCCAAGCACCGGGATAATTCTGGAGCTAGCACCATCCAGCCAGTGTGGGATCAAGAAATATCGCCGGGCCACTGTACTCCCTTAACTGATTGAATCCCTTTAAAATTCTCTGGGCCAGGGGCGCCTGGGTGGCTCAGTGGGTTAAGCCGCTGCCTTCGGCTCGGGTCATGATCTCAGGGTCCTGGGATTGAGTCCCAAATCGGGCTCTCTGCTCAGCCAGGAGCTTGCTTCCTCGCCCCCGCCCCGCCCCTCTCTCTCTGCCTGCCTCTCTGCCTACTTGTGATCTCTCTCTGTCAGATAGATAGATAAAATCTTAAAAAAAAAATTCTCTGGGCCAGGCAGAAACCTCTGAGTTGGCTTTTGGATAAGAGTGGGCCTCCTCCCCAGATGGCCAACCTCCTGAATAAAGCTCAAATTCCTTTCTAATCAAAAGTTGTCTTCTGAGTACTGCCCTTTCCTGCCACCGGAAGCCAAACTTGGGTTTCCAGTAACATTTCCACACAACTGGTGGATTGTTTTCCATTTTGGTTGTAGCGTATCACCTCAGGTCAGGTCTTCTTTTGTTTTTTTCCAGAAGGACTTGACTTACCCATCATTTTCTGTATCTCCCTCTCCTTCCTTGCGTGGAGAAAAATACATTATGTTAGGGATTGGCATCAGATTATTAGAAATAAAAGACACCTGAATACAGCTACAGAAAAATATAAATACACATAGATAGCTAAATATTTAACAGAGAAAGTCGATTATCCTTATGTCCACAGCAGGGATGGAAATTTCCTCACCCTACTGCCAGATGCAGACAACCTGTAGCTACTTTATTTTGTCTGTACCTCTCCTACTTTCCTCCTGTTCCCCCACGTGCTGGGGAATGCTGGGAAAATTCAATTTCGCCTAATCTCGTAGGTACACCCATGAACATATTCTTTGTAAGTGAATAGGGTAGACACTCAGATTTTGCTTTTCCTTCCTTCTGGTTCTGCCAAGGTAGTATCTGGAAAGAGAAGGGCGAAGGGTGGCTTTCTCCAGGGGTGATATTAAAAATATCTCACAACTGACTTGGCACAGGCACCCAACAATCAGAATGGGCACTGACTCCCGGTCATCAGCCCAGCCCTTCTGCTGCACACCGGCCCTCGGCCTCCGGAAGGTGACCTTGGGGTGGGGAGGAGAGCGCGAGGATTGTTTGAGTTGGAGCAGGGTCCCCTGGCACCTCTGGTCTCAGCAATAGTTCTTACCAGCCTGTTAGCTGCTTGCCCTGCTGGCATTTGCAGACTCGGTCAGCGGCTGCGTGGGTTGGTCTCTCCCGACTTGGTCACAGCCCCAGAGCACCCCCTGGCTGACCTGGATTTGGGTCCTTGCTGCCACTGAGGGTCTCTCTTAGTCTCCATCACTTGCCCGTTGGCGTCAGAGGCTGCCAGTCATCTTGCCTCTTGGATGGTGAGTGCCACGATGGTGTTTCTGGTTCTTTTTTTTTTTAAAGATTTTATTTATTTATTTGAGACAGAGAGAGCACAAGTAGGGAGAGGAACAGAGGAAGTGGGCCAAGCAAGAGCCTAATGTGGGGCTCCATCCCAGGTCCCCTGGATCATGACCTGAGCTGAAGGCAGATGCCCAACTGAGCCACCCAGGTGCCCAGCATTTCCGATTCTCTACTCAGTTGCTCCCTGAGTACCATCTGGAGCGCATAGTGAAGCTTCTGGGTCCCATCCACAGCTCATGGGGACTGAGAATAGCTCAGTAAATGTTCTTCACTATTTCAGTGTTTTCTGTTCTTTTGAAACTTTGATCTATATGCAATGGCTTGGAGACTGTTAAAATGCAGGTTCAGGAGGTCCCAAGTAGGACCTCAAGTTCTGCATTTTAAAAAGTTCTTAGCTGATGTCAAAGCTGCAAGTCCTGGGATCATACCCTTCTTCCCAGGTGACATTTGCATGCCCATACTCTACAGGCCAGCAGGATTTGGAGAGAGGGAAATTGACTTGCAGATAAGTAAAGATATAAACCTATTATATAAAGCAACAGGCAATTTCCTAGTAGTGCTGTGGGTTTATTTTCCAAAAGTCGGCTACGACCCCTTTATTCTTCCTGTTATAGGTGTGAAAGCACTCAGCTTTCAAGGCTGCCTTGCAGTGAGTACACCGACAGCAGCAAGTCTCACAAAATGAAATGCAGCCTGAAGCACCTGAGAACTTCCCTTCCCAAATAAAAAACCAAGACGCACCAGAAAGAAAACTTTTTTGCTTCTTCCTGTCGGGAGAATGGCTTTGAGGCCCGAAGGTAGAGAGCCCATCTGCAACTCCGTGGAAACAGGCATGAAGATGAGGGCCCGGTAAAATAGAGGATGTCCAGTTACATTTAAATTTCAGATAAATAAATAGATTTTTTTAGTCTAAGTGTTGCAATCACCTCTCCTGTTATGGTCAGCCCCAGAAATGGGTGGACCCCCCATCCCAAAATGGGTTCAGACATAGAGACCTTTGCCACCATACACGTACCAAGAAGGTATGAAAGGTTTCTGACACACATAGTGAGGGTTGCTGGGGACATCTGCCGGGACATCCCCAGCAGATCCAAAAGTAGCTTGAGAGAGCAGGATGGAGCAACTCCTTTGGAGTTTCGGGGTGATGGGGAATGGGGCTGAGCTGAAGGGCTTGGCGGTACGTAGTTTGAACTCAAAGCTGGCACCGAGGGAGGGAGCAGCAGGCCTGTCTTATCAGCTTGCTCAGGTGTAGGGGGTTATAAAGAAAGGAGGAAGAGGGCTTGAAAGCTGTCAGCAAACATCAAAAATGAAGTCAGACTACCCCAGTAAGTTTTTCCAAATACTTCATGTGTCATACTTACACTAAATTTTTTTGTCGTTTGTCTGAAATTCAAATTTAACTGATCGCCTTGCATTTTTGTTGTTGTTACATCTGGCAATCCTATCTAGGGAGCAGAAAGAAAAGCCTGGGTCCCTCCTAGGGTCATAAAGGCACCCGCTCCAACTCTTTATTGCCCACTTCCAGACTTCTTGTTGCACAAAACAAATGAGCCCCTATTTCTTTAAGCCTCTATCGATCTGATGTTCATTTACCTGAAGCCAAGCCCGTTCCTAAATGATACCTTTCTGCTGATTCTTCTCTTGGCAGCTGTTGTACTGTGTAATTAGGTACAGATTATGTACCTTATTGGGTGATTGTTGAAATCTGCCTGAGACATTGAAAACAACCGTAGAATATGTGTATGTTTCAGCACTTTTTAAAAAAACAATGCTGAAATTGGGATGTGATTTAGACTAGGTGGGGTCTTAGACTTAGATCTAAGTGGTTCTCAGCCCTGACTGCTTATTAAAACCATCTGGGGAGCTTTTTAACAGATAGAAAACACTGCCTGTGTCTTCCCTCTGAAGTTTGATTTAATTGGCCTGGGGTTGGGCCCAGGCATGGTAATTTTTAAAAGCCTCCTCAGTGTAAGTAATTATGCAGGCCAGGGCCAAAAATCATGGTACTAGATAAAATACTTTATGTATGTGTAGGTATGTTTACTGTGAGTCAAGCCTTCTTTTTTTTTTTTTTTCTAATAGTGTCTTTCCCCAAACCCACTTTATTTATTTTTAATATTTTATTTATTTATCTGAGAGAGAGAGAGTGAAAGCATGAGAGGGGAGAAGGTCAAAGGGAGAAGCAGACTTCCCATGGAGCCGGGAGTCCAATGCGGGACTTGATCCTGGGACTCCGGGACCACGATCTGAGCCGAAGGCAGTCACCTAACCAACTGAGCCACCTAGGCGCCCCTGAGTCAAGCCTTCTTATGAAGTTCTTTAAAAGGTGGAACAGTGAGAGAAACATGTCCCATCAATGCCCGATGACAAAGAGCTGTTCCATGGGCTGTCTCCTCGCTAACTGGGCATAGGCTTGAGCCAGCCCACCCACCCTTTCACTGGGTCGGCCGCCAGGGCGGCTGTGTGCCATCAAGGCTAGGGAGAGTGAAGGAAACACTGAGAGCCTAAAACCCAGAGGTGGGTAGCTCTCAGCATCTCCTCACTCGATGTCAAGCTTGTCAGGTCCCTGGAGGAGAGTTTAAAGATGCAGAGAAAGGGGTGGGATTCTCCTCTGTATCTCTCAGGGGAGCTGCACGACGGGGGGTGGGGGGGATGTCCATGAAGCCTAAGGAAAGAGTCAGGGGTTCAAGTAGTTTAAGAAGGAGTTGGTTGCTTGTTGTGGAGTCTGCTTGTTGACTGGGAGGAAATGAAAGTCCGCTGAGTTGCCTTCTGACTTGGAAGTCAGCCTCTCTTTACTCATCCGCTTGCGAATGAGTTTGTGTTTCTGCGTAGCTGCGGATATTAGCGCTCATCCTTGATGTCCGGTTGTGGAGTTACAGCCTTTCAGAACCACTGGACCCACGGATGCTTTTGGTGGAAGAGGCTGACCTTTATTCTACGGGCCTGGAAATTCTTCCCATGCTGTGGAAGTAGATCAGGTGCCAGCCGGGGCCGGTCCACACCGCGAGGCACCGCAAACAATGAACACTTAGTCCTGTTTGACCAGTTCCTCCACGCTTTTTATTTTTCTTCTGGCTGTGGGCTAATCTTCAATCAGCAGGCCCCTCCCCGTAAGTGGACCTGCTCTGTGTAGCTCAAACTGCATTGAGTTCCTTAAGCCTGTCTGATTCTAAACCAGTTTGGTTCTCACAGTAAGACGACTTCATGGCGCTGTGGATGGTGGTTCTCGTTTCTGCCCGTGTAAACTTGTTCCAGCAGCTGTGTGTCTGTCTATCTCAATGCTTGCTGAAAAGATTGAATCACTGCATTACAAAATCCATACCCGGTGATCCCGAAATCAGGCTCTAAACTGGTAGAAAGTCTGGTCCTCTCTTTCTGTGCATGCAAGACTACTCAGGAGGAATTAAGTTCAAGTAAGGTGATAGGGGTAAATAAAACCTAATTCTACAGATAGGAATTCTTCCATTTCCTAAGCCTTGCCCATTATAACCCAGCGTTATAGTTCCACGAGTTAAGGAGAAGAGCAGTCTCTTTTATGCAAATAGGTTTTATTTCAAACTCTTCTAGCAATATGGTAAGATGTTGTTGATGAAAACAAAGACCAAAGCTAACAGAGAGGGAGACCTCCTGAGTCAGAGGGTGATTTTGCACATCCCTGGTCTATGAATCAACCTGTTTTAATTGGCCTTAGACTATGGGTGTCCTTGAGTGTACCGTCTGGACATTTGTTAGGTAAAATGATCTCAAGATGCTGCCCCATATCATTACCTAGGATCCATTCTAGGGGAGATCCAGAGGCTTTCTCCATAGAGCGTAGGGCCCTGGGTTGGCTTTCTATGGAGTACAAGTCCCTGAAGAAGGCATTCGCAAAGCAGTCCATCAGCCTTCCAGCCAGGGTGACTGGATTTTGTTTACTGGCAGTCAGGAGTTACTGGCTGGAGCACAGAGGCAGAAAATGGGAGCAAATCCTGGGGACATGCACTTAGAACATGGCTCCTTTATGTCTACCACCAACCCTGTCCATCTGTTCCCCCCAGTCAAGTAGTTGCTGGGGCCTACCCATGGCTGGGTGGGAGGGAGGTCTACATGGTCTTATGACTGCCCCAGGACAGAAGACGGGTATGAGCGCTTGTCTTCTGAGGGCTGGTAGAGCTCGGCCTCCGGAAGTTCTAATCTCCTCTCAGTCACGGGGGTAATTCTACATATAAAAACTAAAATGTCTTCTAACCCAAAGGTCTTCTCCTCTACTAAAGGCATTTATAGAGATTCATTTTTCCCTCCAGAAGAAAGGCTTTTCATGATTTCTGACTGAAGAGGTGAAAGGGTGGTTCAGGCAGCCATCTCTCTCAAAAGGCTTTTTGCAACCGATCAGAGCTTTCCGTTAGGGAGACTATGTCGCTTGGTGTTAGAAATAAAATTTAAGACTCTTGGTAACTTATGCTTACCTCTTAGAGGTTTCCTATACGCTGAAGCCAGGGTGCTGTAAAGTTTGATGAACATTTAATGAACACTCCGCTGAGATACACTGTTGCTGCACACCGCCAACTCTACCAAGCCCTCCTTAGAGATGCTCACATCTCTAAGTGGATTGAGTAGTTCCGGGTGTTGGCAAACTTGTGTCTTGGTCCTCACTCTAGCCCTAAGTAACTACCTGATTTAAGGAATTATGTATTATTTCTTTATCTATACAATGGTGGGAAAGAGAGGCCATGGGATACCCGAAGAAAGAGGCCTTTTAGGCCCTAGACAATTCATTTCCATAGAAACTGAGAAGGTTGTACGCAAACATGAGCTCAAATCAATATAGGGAAAATTGATAAGGTCATAGTGATGTGGTCAATCAATACATGAAGCAGAATGTCTTTTTGGTTTGTTTGTTTGTTTGTTTAATGAATACTACCCCAAGCTGGGGCTCAAACTTACGGCACATAGATCAAGAGTCATGGGCTGTATGGACTGAGCCAACCAGGCACCCCATGAAATGAAGATTTAGTTCCAGAGGGGCTAGAAGGAAATTCGCTGAGGGTTTGTAAATGTTAAGTTTAATGTAATGCAATGCTACCAAACAAATATTTTTATGTTTTCTCCCTCTTCCTTTGCTTCTTCAATTTGCTCAGTCTGCAAATGTGAATTTTTTTTAAAGATTTTATTTATTTATTTGACAGATGGAGATCACAAGTAGGCAGAGAGGCAGGCAGAGAGGAGGAAGCAGGTTCCCCACTGAGCAGAGAGCCCGATATGGGGCTTGATCCCAGGACCCTGGGATCATGACCTGAACCGAAGGCAGAGGCTTTAACCCACTGAACCACCCAGGAGCCCCTGCAAATGTGAGTTTAATATAATGCAATGCTACCAGATTTTTTATAATGCTTTCTTATTTAAAATTCCTGAACTGAGAGACTTCATTACACTGACTGCTTTAAACACCTGTTTGTTCAATACAATCATTTAAGGATAAGACACTTTTCTCCTACCTTTGGTTCAGGTGTCAAATCAGTTACACAGGAAATGGTTTTGTGGAGAAACTTCTTCTAAAAAAATAGATTTCAATTTCAAGGAAAATGATAGAGCAAAATGAACCCAAGTGCAGTTTCTTTTTTTAACCTCAAAACTTAAAAAAAATCTCAAATCTACAAGGGGATATTTTTGCCATTACATATGCTTAATTTCAATAAACTAAAAAGTGAACTCCAACAAACATATTAAACCACATTTTATTGCAAATGAAAAGTATACAGAAACATTAAAATTTGTAAACTTTCTAAAATGAACAGTACATATAAACATTTGAAAAATAGAAAATTTCATGACTATAGAGTTTATTCAAAATATTTAGAACATTTCATATATACTCATACAAATTACTTTTCCATAAAGTTTTTTTAGAATGTGAAGATCACACTTAGTTCAGATTTATAGGCTTTAAGAAAAAATATTTTTGTTGGATTCATTTTGGTGTTGAGATAATTATAATTCATTTCTACTTGGATTATTTAAAACAAGCTAATGTGGCACATCTTAAGAAAAGACGAAGAATGTATGAAAATTGGCAACTAACGGTCCTTAACTGTCTAGTAATAAGACTGTAAGAAAATGTCAGTTCAAAGAGAACTAAATTCTGTTAAGTGCCTCCTACATCAGGACTGACATGGGGTGTTTTCCATGTATTTCATTTCGTAGTCTTAAAACAAAGGTGTTAATTTCACACTGCTCAATCTAAAGAATTTTATGAACATTCTATGCAATCTGAACTAAAAACAAAGTTCTTAACCATTGACCTAAGAATAAAATTATGTCAAAAGTAAGATGAAACTATTATATTCACAGAATTTGGGAAAACCTTTAATCTGGCTGTGAAAACAGCCTTGTCATCCCTAATGATCAATGATACTCACCTAACAAATTTTAAGAAACCTAGTGAGATAAATATATATGTTAAAATATATACATACATGAAACTACCAGGTAAGACTAACATAGTCAGTCTGAATACAGGGATCCAGCATTTTATTCCTTCTTAGACAACATCTTCCTGTTTGGGAAAAATTATTGTTGGTTTTAGATTTACAATGACATTCTGGTTTTTCCATGCATATACCCACCAGGGATTTTTAGAGTTTTAAAAATATTTCATTGTTTCTCCAACATGTTTCAACTTGTTAAATCTTTCTCAGCCTTTCTCCTGGGCATGTATGTCAACACCAGTTCATTTTCCAATCCAGGATACACACGAGTTCCTGTGTTCCATGAGCCTTTAGCCTGGGCACAATATACCAAGGGCGAAGCTTTGTAACAGGTGACATTGACTTTCACTAGAGTGGAGGACCAGCACAACCTCAGGTTGGATGCCCTTAATTTCTTCATAAGAACATGTCCTAGGGAAACCAGTAGAGTTTTTCAATAGGAAAAAAAAATCTTAAAAAGAATTTCTACCATTTTTAATGCTACTTTTTCAGAAAATACTTCTCCTACAAACTTGTGCTCATAGCTTATGTATCTGATATACAATGAAAGTGAAACAGCAATCAAGAGAGTAAACATGTACTTGACCTGAGGTATCAACCCATGTATCTCCCATGGATTATTAATTTTCAAAAATAAGAACCCACTGAGGTGCACTCAACATTGACCTGTGCTGAAGAGACATTGTCAGTCCTTTCCAACTTCAAGGTCACCTTAGGACATCCCTGGGAACATCAGTGAGAGCTCAACTGAACTGGGAAATGCTAAAATCAGTGGAATAAAATTCTCAATAAGAGAATTTACTATTATTACCCAGGACGGACTTGAGCTGGATTACAAACAAACAAAGTAACATCTAATGTTGGAACAGAAAAACTGAATCAACCTGAAGGGTTTTTTTTTTTGTTTTTGTCTTTATCTTGTAACTTTTTAGTTAGGATTTTTGCTTTGATAGAAATAAATTTAGTCTAGAAAGAGGTAATTTTCTCATGAAATCAGAGAGTGATAAGATATTTGTCCACAGACAGGAAAGCCCACCAAAAATGTTATTCCTACTGTATACTTGGAGATAGGAAAATTGTATAGAAGTCTTAATATCAAAAGGTATTTTCCTATACTAGTTCCCAAGGTCTCAATATTTTGTTTTCTGGGAATTTCACTCCCCTTCCTATCTCCCAAAACACTTCTCAATAAAATGTATGGAATATGGTCAGGATGAAATTCAACAGAAAAAGAAAAATCTACCACTTATAGTGGTAGGATATGTATGTTTTTAAAAAGGTTAGTGACTATAATTTCCTTAATAAGGGTGAAAGTGTCAAATTTCAGAGAACAATCATGATAAGTCATTCAAGTTTTCAAAAAGACTTTTATAATTGTTTCCAAACAGTCTGTGAAAAACTTACCCTTTGCGGATTAGACATTTGAGAAAAATTGAGGTGTACTATATAATCCTAAAGCAATGTACCAGTTGCTTTTACAAAAGTCTCTCTGTCAACGAGAAAAATGACCTTTGGGATAACAGAGAAAGGGACAAAGTGAATATAAGGAACTCCAAAGCTGAAATCACTTGGAATTCTCCAGAAACTCAATTTTGTCTTACATTGTTCAGTTTTGAGTTAAAAGAAGCCTTGACTGTAATCATTTGTACTTGTTTTTGTGAAAAAGAAAAAGCACCATGTTTCATTCGGGTATTTCTCTCCCTTCTCCATTCTCCCCTGTTGAATTGGTAATACATTTTTCTGATATGGTAATAAATTACAATTGATAAGCCCTTCATGGGCTGTGTGTCTTGTGCATTCTAGCCCACCAAGGAGCAAATTTTCAAGGCGGGCCCATTTTTTTCATTAACACTCCACTCTTTAGCATCTAGTTTAGAAAGAAGGAAGTTAAAGAAGCGGGGAGTGGGCGGAGGTCATCAGTAATCTCACTTCTCAGGTTTAATAATTTGAAACTATGACTCATCAGAGAATGAAGATTGATACTCTGCTAATCAGCACACAGTCAAGTTTATCTATGAATTACTAAGAACAGCAGCCAAAGAAATGAACAGCCCCTTAATCAGAGACAAATATATTGTGACCAGAAGAGATCACTTGGAGACTCATGTAACCCTAACTTCTTTTGTGCTTACAGACTATTTCAAGTTTTTAGAAATGAAAAACAGGAGAAGTCTTCTGGAGGAGGATTCAAATCTTGATTTTTCAAATTTGGTGGCCAAAAAGGAAGGCCTTCTTTTTTTTTTTTTTTTTTTGGTCTCACATCTAGATTATTAGTTAGAACTTTAAAAATGCCAGCTTTCCTAATAGTTCTTCAAAAAAAAAAATCAGGCATTTCCTATCCTCTTCAGGGGTCTTATATTGGTTAAAGTTCAGGGTTGCTAGAGACTTTGATCATCAGTCCTGCTAAACAAGGTAATGTCATCATTGAATCCTGGGGTTGAACATTCTGTGTTCTCTAATAGGACATACTTGTCTTCACTACCATTCAGAAAGAGGACTTCTTTCTGAGTAGTGGATGTCAGGTCACTCCAGGTAATGTCACTGTGCTTAAAAGCGTTTAGAAGGAAGATGCCATTAATAATGGTGAAGAACCCGCTCAGGGTCCCGATGATATCTCCAGCTTTCATGCCGTACCATTCTTGGAATAAGATGGCGGAGCAAGTTACTACCATGGATGTGAAGAACACGTAATAAATGGGAGTCACAAGAGATGTATTAAAGGTGTCCAGGGCCTTGTTGAGATAGTTAATCTGTGTCGTCACTGAGAGCACAAGTACAGCCAGCAAAACGAAGACCAGGGGATGCTTGTAAACCGGCTTCCATTCTAATAGTTCCTTAATGGCGATTCCCAGGCCCTTGACAGAAGAAACTGAAAACGCTCCAATCAATGAACAGATTGAAATGTAGATCAATATATTGGTCTGGCCCTTCTTGGGAGCCACGATCAAAATCAGCACCAATGAGATCACAGTTATGATCACAGCAAAGGAGATAAATCCTGTTTGGAAGATAAAAGAATTAGACTTCAGAAAATGCTAGTAGGATTCTATCTTTTGCAAAATCATATTAGCCGTGAGTTTAGGAGCGTAGGTGTTTCCGAAAGAGAAGTGAGATTAACTTAAATAACAGAAACAAAACAACATTTTACTGCATGGCTCTCGACATTTTACAATGGACCCTCACAAACATTATCATTTGAATTTCACAGATAACACTATGAGGTATGGCAGGTATCGTCTGATAGACTTTTTATTTTCAGAGGGGGAAAGTGGCCAAAGTTGGGGTTGGAGTATATGCCTTTTGTCCCTCCTATTCCCATCTCCTTTCACTGTGTAGAGAGCAAGCCTGGATGGACCAGTACATTGTGTCACCTTTACCGAAGACTTGTAATACAGTCAAATCTCACTGTATCACCCAACCCACAAGGAAGCTTGAAGGGAGCCTTTTTACAGTATTATTACAAATTCATTTGATGAGGAGAGAAAGTGGAACAGAATCTGAGTGTTTCTTTTGGTTGAACCACAGACCTGGATCTCTTAGTTTCATTTCCATTTCATGCAAAGAAGTGACTTCCTCTTCTTGGGGGGCATGGATAACCATCACAGTTGACCCCAATATACTTAGTATGCAGCCTATTTTCCCATGAATGTTCAAGTGCTCATTTAAAAAGTAGGAAGACAATATTGCACTATTGGGAGAAGAAAAAAAAGTCACTCTCATTCAGTTAACATTGGATTCCATAGTCGCTCACAAGTCCCCTTGTGGTACCCGCCCCTCTATCCCAGTTGCCAGTCAACTGAGCTGAGCACACTACAGGACACTGAAACACCCGATTAGTTTTAAGACTCAGAAATGGTCAATCAGATCTGCTTGCTTTTATATCAAAAGGGTTTTAACAGACATTCTGAACCCGTGCCATCTTCCCAAGAGAGGTAAGTCCCACCCAATTAATATTGTTTTCCCATCTTCTCCCGCAAAGCCAAACAAAATGGAAGATCTTTTACATCTTACTGCATGATTCATTGAGATTATGTGCGCTTGTGGAAGCTTCAAGAAAGATCCATGTCTAAAGAAGAATCACCCTGCTCAGGGCTGATATGTACCTAGTACACACAACTACAACCATATGGGTTGTCAAAATATTGAAGTATTTCCTTACCAGCCGCTACCACCCTGATACTTTCACTTACTCAATAGTCCCCACTACTTTGGTTGCCATGGCCTCAGGAAGTTCTGTTGGCACCACCATGGATACCAGACTATGCCATCCCGCTGCTCCACGAAATACGTCTGCTGGGGCTTCTGCACACCGGCCTCCTTCCCTTGATGCCCTGGCACTCCCACGAGGGTATGATCTGTACCAAGATGCACCTGAGACTGTGGTCCGGCACCTGGCACCTTCTTAGAGTCGGTGAGGACGGCAGCCTCAGTCAAAATACTGCTACTACTAAGAGTTATGGTCCCATGCGTAGACAGTGTTCTAGAGTTTTATGTGTACTGACTCATTTACTTCTCACAACAGTCCTACAAAGAACGTGAAAAGAAGTGGGTTGGCCTAGTCATAGGTTTTCCACCAGAGGTGGATACAAAATGGAGATAAAAGGAACAGAAAAATACAATAAATAATATAGTTGCTTAGCTATAAAAGTTCCTGCATCCATTGAACACGATCATTTGGGATCATAATAATGACCGCTCAGAACACGAAAATTATTCCCGTTTCCATTACCAAAAGAAACTAAAAGGTCTCCAAACATAACTATCTGGCAAACAAGGGAAGACTTTAAATGAGAGTTGACCTTTAACCCAAACACTGTGCTTTTAAAAGTCCTCTGATCACCATGGTCATTAACCACTATGACAACACAAAGGACTGAACGGGCTATGGCAATGTGTTTAGGTGAAAGAGAGAAAAAAAAAATCTGCAAGTCTTCTTTGAATAAACACAAACATAACACAGGATTACTTTATGTTATCAGGAAACCAGGCCCACTCTCGTAGGTTTTCTAAATAACAACACAATTTATTCCCCACGCCCACTGCTCTTTCTTGTGTCTTCTCACGTGAGTTGTATGATAATTTAGGATATGTTTAACGATGTATTTCTTGTGGTTTATATTCATCATGGTACTGACATCTCTACAGAAGCCAAGCTCAGGGACACTTGGGTGGCTCAGTTGGTTAAGCATCTGCCTTTGGCTTGGGTCATGATCCTGGGGTCCTGGGTTCGAGTCTCGCATCGGGCTCCCTGTTCAGCAGGGAGCCTGTTTCTCCTTCTCCCTCTGTCTGCCGCTCCCCCTGCTTGTGCTCTCTCTCTCTGACAAATAAATCAATAAAATCTTAAAAAAAAAAAAAAGAAGCCAAGTTCATTTCTCACGTACCTTATGAGAACACTCAGAGCACCCAGCGGGGTGACCAAGGTGGCAGGTGCAAAAGCGTAGGCTGCAAAATTTGCCGCTTCGCCGGCTCCCACTGGAAAGCAAGCCGCAGGGGTGATGTGAGAGACGGACTTACTCACCAGAAGAGAAAAAGCAATAATGCATGCCAAGTGGTAGACTTCCATCCCAGAGATACTGACAGGTCTAGCTAAAAGGAACAATTTGACATTTTCCTATGGAGGGTGGGGAAGGATTGGTCTTAAGGGATGCAGATAAACTGTAATTACCTGGGGATAGGAACTCAATCAATGCAGAAACTGGTGTCAGAATGATACACAATTTAAATGACTTCCAGTAGAGATTTTAGTTATGTCACTAACAAAAGCATAGTTGGTCACTTTGATAAAATCTAATTAGAGGTAGTTTTGGCCTAAGCAAAGAATTATTCTAGGTGCTCAAGCGTACTTACTGTTAAGCACATTAACAAAAAACCCTGTGGCAAATTAGAATGCTCTGCGGAGGTCTACTGAGCTGGCAGGGGATAGCCAGAAATGTCTACCACAGCCCCAAGGAGCTCGGCATCTCTGAATTGTAGATGGTCCAAAAGGAACCTGACAGTATCTTACAAGCTTAAGGAGATCTGAAGGGCTTTAAAATCATAAGGATGGGCTCCTGCCATCTTTCTCTTATCTGAGGAACTCTGCACTTCTGTGAGATGACTTCTAGAGTCAGGGAAACTTCCTCTAAGGACAGGACTCTTGTCTGGGGGCCAAATTATTCTTATGGGTTACCACTGAACAGTTGCCCACAGAATGTAGTATTTCTTGAGGGCAAACTACGCCAGGAAAACACTTACGTTGTAGAGAGAGCTTCTGGAACAGATAAAAGACACCAGAATACTTTTCCTTTTCCCCTCGGGTTGCTATGCTCCCAGCCTTCCCTCCTCCCCCAGCCAAATCTTCAGGAGTACAGGTTTAGGGAAATATTGTAACACAGATAGAAACTTCCAGAATAGAGCAACTGGGAGACTGCTCTTCTAAGAAGAGCCATGGCAGCTTTCTTCAAATATGAAGCTTTCTTGAATACTTGGTAATATTTATATTTTTATCTCTATAGACAGCTTTCCAGGAAAATATTAATTTCATGATTGAAGTGCTGTATGTCACTAGATAAAAATATCTAATATTGTCGACTTCTGCTTTTCTCTCTTCAATACTAGCATGAACTTTGTACATGATGAGAATAAAACTTTAAATGTAGCCACATAACCTTCTCCTTATATCTTCATCCTATTGTGCAGGGAGAGGGTGGGAGACATAAAAAGGAGAGAGAGAAAAGGAGAAAAAAATCATCCAAAATATCTATCTGGAATCTTCTCAGTCAGTCCCTGTCAATTTTTATTCCAGTGAAGTAAGGAAACAGAAAACACCTCAACAACTGAAAGGGCTATACACGTTTAAATTTAAGTAATTCTTATTTATCATCTTTTGAGATTCTAATATTGAAGAGAAATTTATGCAATTCTTTGGCATAAGAGGACTACACAAGTCTGAAGTGTGTCACTGGTATGGGAAAATAAATGGAAGGCTGCATCTTGCTGCAGAGGGAGGTGGTTGGCAGGCGGTGGGAAATGACAGTTTATGAGGTCCCACCTTTGGTAGTTTTAGGTTTGGGATTTAAGAATCCTCAGAGGAGGGCGCCTGGGTGGCTCAGTGGGTTAAAGCCTCTGCCTTCGGCTCAGGTCATGATCTCAGGGTCCTGGGATCGAGTCCCACATCGGGCTCTCTGCTTGGCAGGGAGCCTGCTCCCTCCACCTCTGCCTTCTCTCTGCCTGCTTGTGATATCTGTCTATTGAATAAATAAATAAAACCTTTAAAAAAAAAAAAAGAATCTTCGGAGGAGTTAGGGGAGGAGATAGAAATCTGCAGAAGTGCCCGTGAGAGATAACGCTGCCTTCTCTGCACATCATATGGGCATCTATAAAGTGCTTTCCATCCAACAGTCTCAGGGCAAGTCTGGGAGAAGGGGAGTGCCCACAAGCTTCATCTTCTCTCCATTTGTTCATTGCTAAGCAGCCAGAGCAGACTTAAATCTACCCACGTTTTGGTCCTGACCAGTCAAATAAACCCATTCCTCAGAAAACATGCAGCTAGGGCAGTCACAGGTTCGAATTAGGAGCAGGCAAAGCAGGCAAATGTGGGAAGAAGGCATTTTCCTCAGTTGCTCTAGGGAATAAAATATAACCTAAGGAGAAGTTTGTGATTAAAATTTAATATTTCAAATGTTAACTTCCCCTGCCCTTGCATTCCAGGACAGTACTGAGACCATGGAGGTGCAGGGAGAGAAGAGGAATAATTAATTCTAACCAATATAGGACTTAAGTTACATATAAGACAATATATGATACCCACACGAAAATTTCTAGACTTGAATGCCATCCTTACCAGGAAGATAAAGTAATCAGTGTTGAACAATTCCGTGTAATTTATTTATCATTTTACAAGCAAACACTCTTCTGAGCGGTAAAGGACTTACTTGACAGTAATCCTGCCCACCAGAGCCATTCCTTGAGGTAAGAATGTCCACCTTGCCCTAGGAACGTAATAAAAATTAAAATTAAGTTCTTAACTGGAGGAAGAAGGTTTGAAGAGCTGACTACAAGGAGAGGTAATGGGATATGGTTGGAAAAGGCAGGACTCAGGGGTTAAGCCCAGGCAAACAGCCTTGAGCAATGGAATGCAGAAAAGGCCCATTGGGAGACCCGCCTCAAGATACCCTACCTGACTATGGGGCTACTTATGACTAAGCACAGTTAACCAGAAAAGGGAGAGTTCCGTACATTCCCATATCTCCTTATCTTCCCCCTGTAAAAACAGCCCCCACCCACTACCTCATCTCAGACACCCTCTCCTCTGGGTTCTGCCCACCACTCCCTTCCTTGAGGTGTATTCAATCAACTTCTGTCTCCTTTGTTCTGCCTCAGGTGAATTTTTTCATCTCCCACACCAGTGGCTTCCACCTTATTGTTGCCCTACATTTGGGGGCCCCCACCCATCGAGAGACACACCATTGAGACCCCACCTTAAGGCCAACTCAGGATAGTGTTCAGCTTATTTACTGGGTCATTTTTTAAAAATCCCGGACCGCTTTTGATTACGTCACTTTTGATTTCTGTAGTTTTTTCATTTGCAAGAAAATATTGTTTAATCATTAGGCTTACTGTATGGATGCCCACTAGAGGTGTGGACACAGAATATTCTAAACCCTAAATTCTTTGTTTCAGCTACAGTTAAAATTAAAGGCAGAAAAACCATAAGCTGTAAATTCTATCAGTATCTAATGAGGACCTTTTAAAGGGAAGAAGATGGTTGACAGAAGAGCTTTTGAGATTGTGGATAGTCAGTAAGAGGATAACAAACATTAGCCCGCTGGACTCTCCTTACTCTCTACCTTGGCATCATGAAATTGAGTTTCTAGTCTACTGGAAAGGGTAAAAAGCTTTCCTTAGGTATTCTAAGGATATTCTTTTCTTTACTATAATCTGTGACCTAAAGTCACAGTTACGTTTGCTATAGAAAGTGGAATTTTCTCACCAATTTTAATATACTTAATCCTATGTACTTGACCTCTCTGATTTTGTTATAATTAAACTAAACAAGGTGTATTAGCTGTGAAGATTACCTTGCAAAGTAGTTTAGGATTTTCTTCTTACAATGTGCACATGATTAAATTGGAATATTACAATATAATTTCATAATGTCTTCTAAAATTTAATATATCATAAATACTTTCTCATGTCCTTAATTAATGGTTGAATATCATTTCAAAATCTGGCATATCATTATTGACTTAACCTGTGTGCAGCTATACACACACACATACTGAGTTTCTACTTTTATTCTCATTATATAAAACCCTTAAATAAATATCCTGCTATGTAACTATAGGTGGCATCCTTGTTCATTTAAGGTAAATTTCCAGAAGTGGAATTACTAGGTTTTTTTAAATTTTATTTTATTTATTTGTCAGAGAGAGAGAGAGAGAGCGAGCACAGGCAGACAGAGTGGCAGGCAGAGGCAGAGGGAGAAGCAGGCTCCTTGCCAAGCAAGGAGCCTGATGCGGGACTCGATCCGAGGACGCTGGGATCACGACCTGAGCCGAAGGCAGCCGCTTAACCAACTGAGCCACCCAGGCGTCCCGAATTATTAGGTTTTAAGCCACTGACATTTTTAAGCTTTACCGAACTGCTCTTAGGAAAGTTTGTACCCATTGATATTGCCTCCAGCAATGTTTGGGAGGGCTATTTATTTTCATAAGTCCCTTACCAATCTAGGGCCTTTTAAAGAAAATACAAACCCTTTTTAAGATGGTAGGCAACAGGGGCACCTGTGTGGCTTGGCTGGTTAAGAATCCAAGCGTCTGACTCTTGATTTCCACTAGGGTCATGATCTTGGAGTCATGATCAGCTCTGTGCTGGGTGTGACACCTGCTTCAGATTCTCTCTCTCTCTACCCCTCTGTTCCTGCCCTCCCCTTCCCCACCCACCAAAAAAAAAAAAAAAAAAAAGAAAGAAAGAAAGAAAGAAAAAGAAAGCAAGCAAGCAAGATAGATAGATAGTAGACAAAACCCCAGGAGCTCCTTGTTATATGATGCTTTAACAGTTAACAGTTAACAGTTTGGTACTAGTGATATAACATTTACTTATATATGTTTATTGAACACTTGCATTTCTTTTGTGAGTTTCTTGTTTATATATCTGCCTATTTTATCTTAAGCTACTAATCTTTTTCTTATCAACTATGGTCATTCTTTATATATTGTGGATCTTAATATCCTTTGCCAGTCATATATTTTGGAAACACTCCTTCCACCCCTGGCCCCTGCTATTTGCTTTTTAGTTTTAGTTAAAGTGTTTCTGTGTAGGATTCATTCATTCTTTCTTTCTCTCTTTCTTCTTTTTTTTAAAATCAATCCAGACAGTCTCTTCCTTTATACAGAATAGATTCTTCCTTCATCTGCATGCTTAGAAAGAGCTTTTAGGTTTCTTGAGAAAAAAATCATTTCATTTTAAATTCCTGAATGGTATGAGGTAGAACTCTTACATTTTTTTTTTAAGATTTTTTATTTATTTCACAGAGAGAGAGATCGCAAGTAGGCAGAGAGGCAGGCAGAGAGTGAGAGGGAAGCAGCCTCCTCACTGAGCAGAGAGCCCGATGTGGGGCTCAATCCCAGGATCCTGGATCATGACCTGAGCCGAAGGCAGAGGCTTTAACCCACTGAGCCACCCAGGCACCCGGAACTCTTACATTTTTTCCTAATTTTTGCCAATTGTCTTAACACATTTGATTGAATAATCCATCCTTTCTCCAGAGGACTGAGATGCCACTTTTATTTATTTTGTTATTTTTTAAAAGATTTTATTTTTTTGACAGAGAGAGAGAGAGAGAGCGAGTGCACAAGCAGGGGGAGAGGCAGAGGGAGAAGCAGACTTCCCAATGAGCAGGGCGCCCCAACGAGGGGCTCCATCCCAGGACTCCGAGATCATGACCTGAGCAGAAAGCTTAACCAGCTGAGCCCCCAGGTGCCCCCATGCCCATACTTCTTAAGCCAGATTTTAAGAAATCATCTCTTAATTAATCTTGGATGTTTTCTGTCTCAATGCACACAAAGCTTTTTAAAAATGGACACTGTAAGAACTTGTTTGCACAGATGCTTACATGTTCCAATATCTAATATGGCCATAGTAGTCTTGATAACCAAAGTCATTTTTCCCCCCATCTTTAGTAACCTGCACTGAAACAACCATATCCAACAGATACAAGTTGCTGTGTGAGTGAAGGAACATTCTGTTTTGTTTCACAACTGAATGCTATGCATCCATTTTGGATTATATATTGTGTTTGTGTATTTATGCTTTGACTCATAGTAACTTCTCATATTATAGGATTGATTTGCCTTGAACCCAAGCTTTAAATAAAAAAGAAATGTCTGGAAGAGAAAAAAAAAAAGAACAAAAGAAGGAAAAGGGACGTAAGGAAACTGTGGGATGTGATATTATGTTTATTGTCTTGGTTATGGTGATGGCATCACAGGTATATTAGTATGTCCAAACTCAACAAAGTGTGTACACTAGATATGTGAAATGTTTGTATATCTACTACATATCAATAAAATAGCAAAAAAAGAGAAAAAAAGAATGGAAATTTATGGTTAATGAAGGGGAGTTTAGCTGTTACTCAGCATGTGAAGCATCACTATAAATAGCAACTTAATCGTATGGCTATCCATTTATTGATTTAACAAATATTTGTTTGGGTCCCAAACACTATCCTAGAGAAGCTTCCTACTCTTGTGGGTCTGCTACCAATAAATGAGTAAATGAGCAATAAACCTACAATGACAGATTGTTTCAGGTACAATGAAGGAAACCCTTCATGCCATGATAGACAGTAATGGAGACACCTCCCCAGAAAGGAAGACCAGCCGAGGTGATGATCCTTAAGCTGAAGTCTGAAGGATGGGTCAGCCAGAAGGAAGGGCAGGGAGAAGAGCGTTCCAGGTGAAGGGAAAAGTCGTTGAGGGGGCAAAGAACTTGGTCTGTTCCGGGAAGCAGAGAAAAGTAGGAGACAAAGGAGAATGGCAGAAGATACAGCTGGAGAGGTAGCAAGGACCATTTTACGCAGGAGGTCCAAGACTGGGGAAGGGTATTGGGTTTTATTCTGAGTGCAAAGAAAAGCCACTGACATGTTTTAAGCAGGGAAGCTACATCTACATCTGACCTTGAACACTGAAATTGCACACAAAAGCCCTGATAGAAGGACTCAACCTCTGGGAACAAGACCTCCAGTTTCACCCTCAAGGGGACACGCCTGGTTCAACCCTGGAAACTGTAGGGGGAGATTTGCTAAGAACAGAGACAGTGGCTAAGACACAGACAGCAAAATATTACTACTGTAGCACTATGGTCTTAGAACAGGATTATTCCTGCAGCTGCTGCAGGAATGTCAACGGGCTTGTTGCCTCCGATTCTCACCAGCTCTGGTAACGCCCTTCTTGGCCAGTTGCAAGAGGCCCTTCTTCTTCAGAATGAAGCTTGAGCCGATAAAAATACTGGAACTGACCGCCAGCACCAGGCCCACATACAGACTGTATTTGTTTTCGACTTTCGCAGAACTGCTCAAGGTGCTTATGCTGGCATTCAGGTCTCTGTAGAGGACAGGAAAAGCCAGCGGCTGCGACACGTTCGTGATCTCACACCAGGCCTGGGAGGAGTTCGCGCAGAGCAGAGACAGCACGTAGCCTGGGAAAAAGGACAGAAGGAAATGTCAACAAACACAAAAGGGAGATACATTAATATTTACTGCTTTTCTCCGAGGAAGAGAAACCCAAGTGGACGGTCCTGAGAGTGTTTTTTTTTTTTCTTTTTTTTTTTTTTAACTGTGTGGAAGGACCTTCATTCACAAATGAGAGCTGTCGCCTAAAGTCTGACTTCCTCTTATAAACTGGAGAATCCAGCAATACTTGCTGGCCCTTTGTTGCAGTGAAACAGCACCTGGGCCAGTAGCAGAGAAGGCATAGCTGTTGGCACGTGGTGGGCACTCACCATTCATCACGGGCCCCCAGACCCACCTCCCTCCTCCACCCGATTTTTTTTTAAAGATTTTATTTATTTAATTGACAGACAGAGATCACAAGTAGGCAGAGAGGCAGACAGAGAGAGAGGGAGGGGGAAGCAGGCTCCCTGCCAAGCAGAGAGCCCGATGCGGGACTCGATCCCAAGACCCTGAGATCATGACCTGAGCCAAAGGCAGAGGCTTTAACCCACTGAGCCACCCAGGCACCTCCTACCCCTCCACCTGATTAGCATGGCTCCTGGAAAGCGGTGCTGGTGATGCTTGAGTGTCCGGACAGGCAGGCAATCCGTCTGTCCGCATCTTACAGGAAATTTAGCTAACCCACTTGGTGGGGTGATGGGGCATTTCCGAAAATTGTTTAAAAGTGGGTTCAGTTTTTAGAATTGAATTTTAGAATTCAATGAAAAAATTAGTTTTACATCTCAAAAATCTTAAGAAGTCATATGAACAACAAAGGACAGTTTGACCAAATGATGTCTTCAGAACGAGACTTGGTAACTGGGTCTGTGCCTCCCTGGCATAACATTATGTGGTTATCTGAATTTCCCACTTACAAAGTTAAGAAACAAGCAAACAAACAACAACAACAACAACAACAACAACAACAACAAAACCACACACACAAAAAACCAAAATAAAACAAAACAAAGAAAAAACCAAAAACAAAACAAAAAAACAAAGTTAAGACACATGATAAAGTTAAGGTCCCTGAAAAGGTAAAATAATTGCATTCAAACTTTTCATGATTATTATTTCACTTATTTCCATAAGTTGAAAATGAATCAAATTTGTTTCAAAGAAACAGAATAAATTCTAAGTCAAAACTTCTAAATATTCCAAGGAGAATCATGCAACTTTGGGGATATTCTATAATAGTGAAGAATTTTCAGGCAGGTTGTTTTAAGAATTAATCATTTTTTTTTCTTTTTAAAAGATTTTCCTTTTTTTTTCTTTTAAAAAATCATTTTAAAAGAGTTTATTTATTTATTTGACAGAAAGATCACAAGTAGGCAGAGAGGTAGGCAGAGAGAGAGAGGGAAGCAGGCTCCCCACCAAGCAGAGAGCCCAATGCGAGGCTCGATCCCAGGACCCTGATACTATGACCAGGACCCTGATACAATGACCCAAGCTGAAGGCAAAGGCTTTAACCCACTGAGCCACCCAGGCACCCAGAATTGCTCATTTTCAAACAAGCCAACCCTTAGCAATCTTGTCCCAGTCACTGTTCATCTCATTTAAAACTCCAAGAATGGAAAGAGATTTTCATAGTAAAAATTTCCATTACACTGATTCCTGAGAAAACATCTGACTGGACTTTCCAGTGAATTCCAAGGCTGCATTAGTGTTACTTACTATGTAATTAACATAACCATTCCAAAACTTAATCTCTGAAAACAGTGTAGGCAGGTCCCATTCCAGTGAAATAATATTCTTTCTAAGCTGTTGACATAGCAAAATGTTTCCAGCATTTTAGGGGGTGTGGGGGCAGAGGGTTATAAGGAAAAGCAAATAATCTTTGTTGCATTTTGTAAGTTCTCATTGTGAGCAGTAGCTTTTAATGCTGCAAATTTATGGCAGGAAAAATAATAAAACTCCTGTCTAGCTTCTGACCTTAGACCTTAAATTGTTTTATGTTGGGTGCCTGTTGAGGAGAGGGCCTACAGCAGATTGACTGAAAAGGGAGTGGGGGAGTGAAGGGTGGGGTTGGGCGGGGGGGGGGGCGGGAGGGGGTGGGGGGGGGGGGGGGGGGGGAGGGGAGGGGGGGGTGTTGGGGGGTGGAGTGGTGAGGCAGAAGACAGAGAGGCAAAGTAGAACGTGTGGGTAGGGAGTCCGGAGTATTTCAGAGGCATCTAGAGCTATCTCAGTTGGCTTCCTGAGATTCTAGTAAGCAAAGTAATTATCCAGGGAGTTTAAACTTTGCTCAACATAGAGAAAATCTATTACATTCATTATGTTTTATTTTAATAGACACTATAATAGCCCTCCAAAGTGATGGTCCCAATTTATACTCCCGCCAGCAGGGAGCATGTATTATTTCTTTGGTATTATTATTATTTTTTCTAAATGTTGCGTAATTAATATTTAGAAAATATGTATCAGTTGTAAAGAAAAATTAAATACACACCAACGTGTCAACCACCTAATTTAAGGAATAAATATTGCCTCTCAGAAGAGACAACTATCCTGACTTCCTGTGTAAGATCCCCTTTTTGAAAAAATAAAAAAAGATTTCCCTTATATGACTGTATCTTTAAGTAATAAACTGTTTAGTTTTGCTTCTGCATCTTATAAAATGTAAATCATACAGTATGTATTCTTTGGGGACTTGCTTGTTTTTGAGATTTATTACTGTTGATGCCTGCCTGTGGCTGTAGGACTTGTTTTCACCCACTGTTCTACAGAATTCCAATACGTTTACCTCACAATTAATTTTTCTGTTTTACAGTTGGTGGACATGAGTCATGTACGATGTTTTTACTCTCGCAAATAGTACTGCTAGAATTCTTAATTATATTGAAATATATCTAATTAATGATATTTGACAATTTTGACCCCACAAAAATAGCAGTTCTGTATGGTTGAACTTAATATGTATCTTCCACGTACAAGTGTGAAAGTTCACTTACACACACACAAACTAAAGATTTCAAAGTAAATTTAAATTTTCTATGGATTGTGTGCCTTTTCTCACCTTGTGCTCTGTTTCTATGTCTAGTCATGGACAAGTTCAATATTTACTCTTGGTTTCAGTTTCCTCATCTCTAAAATAAGGGAGTTTTACTAAGTGATTCTGAAGATGCCTTCTGTAATTTTGCGATTTGATCATACACGATCTTTGTTCCCAGAGTAATCTACTTACAATCCCAGTGGCTCATAAATGTTGTTGCTACACCAGCTTTAAGCTCCTGAAAACTTGTAATCGAAAGGTGTTTTAAAGAAACTGATGCCAAGATATTAAGTGACTGGCCAAAGCCATGTAATTGTCAGAATTACAGCCAAGGAGCAACCCAGTTCCCAGGCCAGTATTCTTTTTATTTCAGAAAAGTAAAAACGTAAACTACAAGTAAATCCAGCCAGAAGTTATTATTGATGTTTATACAAAGCTGAAATGCTTTGGATAATTTTTTCAAGTACAATTTGCCTATAGATAGAGAATAATACTTTAAATTATTCAGTTAATTACATACGGTAGGAAAGCTGATTCCTAGGGAGTCAATGATTACATAAAACTGAATTTTAAATCACTACAAGATATTTCCAGTTTGAGGAAATAATTATCTCACCATCTATTTTACATGTTAGTTTGGCTTATTATTCAGCAAATAGTTAGTCCCTTACCCCTCCTGATGTGGGTGGAATATTTTTCTCCTGAAGTCAGGCTGCAGGTGATCTGGTGGCCAGTGGGACAGCAGCAAAGGGAATATGACGACAGGCTTCAAATGCACCTACGTACTTAGGTTTACTCTCTCGCACCTCTGTATTGGTCAGGAATAGAGTTTCCCTAAGCAGCTGTGGCCTTCAGTCTGAGCCCCAGAACGAAAACACACACAAGGAGCAGATCCAAGCTCTTCCCACATGAAGGAGACAAACTCAGGTGGCCAGGGAGCCTGAGGCAGAGACACCCAGGTGCACCCAGGCTAGATCAATCAACCATCCCTGACCTTCAGACACAGAGGCAAGAATATATGATTATTGTTTTCAGCCACTGAGTTTTGGGCTGTGTATTATGTAGCAACAGCTGACTGATACACCTGCCTATTCTTATTATCATAGAAAAAAAATATGAATGAATTTCTTTATGTCCCCTGCAATGCATTCTCTAAATAGCCAGTGTGAATTAGATTCTGTCACTCCCCTGCTTAACTTCCCTCTCCTCTTCCCATGAGAGTTCACTGCAATTACAATAAAACCTCAACTCCTAATCCTGAACTCTTTAAGTTTTACATGCTCTGAAGCTTGTTCACCTCTGACATTGTATTGCATCTCTCTCTCTCTCACTCATTCCCTGAAATAAAACCAGTGAGTTGTTTCACCCACTGATTCCATAAAAGTATCTACTGTCTGGCTGGCATTTTCTAGAAGCTGGGGATACAATGGTAAATAAAGTAGATTTCCTGCCCTCATGTCTATTCTAGTGAGGGGCAATAAAATAAATAAGTAAATTAATAACTACATAATATGTTGAGTGCCTTGGAAAGCAGAAAAAATATCAAAAAGAATTTTTTTTCTTTAATTAAGTGGACAAACCTCTCTGCTATGTGTAAGTGCAAAAACCCTGCAGCAGGGATGTGCTTGAGGCTGACTGGGGTGGAAGGGAGATGGCCTGAGATGAGGTCGAGATACAGCAGGGGATAAGATCAGGGGAAATGAGTCTTTTTAGATTAGTAGGTCCAATCTTGTCATTTCTCCCTCTAAAATTCTACAATGGCTTCCTTTCTCATTTAGGAAAAATCTAAAATCTCCCCTACAGTCTAGGAGAGCCTACAGAATCCTGCCTCCAGTTATCTCTCTAACCATATTCCCTACAATTGTTTTGTTTTTGGGGCCTTCCTTCCTTCCTTCCTTCCTCTCTTTCTTTCTGTTCCTTTCATAGGCTAAATTCCTCATCACCTCAAAGCTTTTTACTTATTAGTTAGCTTTTGTAGCTGCAGGCAGAGCTAACTCCTCTTCATTGAGTCTCACTTTAAAATGTCACTTCCTGGGGAGCCTGGGTGGCTCAGTTGGTTAAGCATCTGACTGACGATTTGAGCTCAAGTCATGATCTCAGGGTCATGAGACTGAGCCCCTCATCTGGTTCCGTGCTGAGTGTAGAGTCTGCTTGTGATTCTCTCTCTCCCTCTCTCTCTCTGCCCCTCCCCCCTCTCATGCACACTCCCCTCCCCGCTCTCAAAAATAAATCTTTAAAATATCACTTCCTTAGAAAGGTCTTCTCTGCCCTTGCACTCTAAAGGATCTTCTCAGAAGCTCCTGGGTGCCTCAGATGGTTAAGAGTCTACCTTCAGATCAGGTCATGATCCCAGGGTCCTGGGAACAAGCCTCAGGGACTCGACTGGGCAGGGAGCCTGCTTCTCCCTCTCCCTCTGCCTCTCCCCTTGCTCATGCTCTCTCGCCCTTGCTCTCTCACCCTCTCTCTCTCTCTCAAATAAATGATTAAATGAAATCTTTAAAGAAAAAAAAGAAACTTCTCAGTCTCTTTCCATCATGTCACCATATCATCATTATTTAATGCTGCCGATGAAACCAACTTTTTCTCACAGCTTCGTTATGACTTTATAACAACATTGTACATCCATGTATCTATTTCTTCTGTTCACTCAACAAACTAGTTGTTGAAAACCTATCATGCAAGGCACTGCATTAGGTATTCAGTTATTCAAGACTTTTCAAATTCTTACCGGGCATTTCCTGAGTACCAGGCCCTGTTTTAAGTATGGGTAAGACAGTGACCAACAGGACGGGTGAACAGGTCTTTGTTCTCATGGAGCTGACAATTTTAGTGAAAGAACTATTAAACAGGAACAAGGGGAGCAGAATAGGAATGAGAAATAATTTAGAGAAAATTTGGCACAGAATAAGAATGAGAAATGATTGAAAGAAAGTATGGAAATCAAGTCATAGTAATAGATTTATATATAAACTCCACTAAGGCTGGGTAAGATCATTATTTCAATTAACCAAAGTAAAATTGAGAAGACATTACCAATTAAAAAAAAAATTAAGGGGTGCCTGTGTGGCTCAGTCAGTTAAGCAACCAACTCTTGATTTTGACTCAGGCCAGGATCTCAGGGTCCTGGTATCAAGCCCTGCATCAGGTTTCATACTCACAGGGAATATGCTTGAGGATTCTCTCTCTTCCTCTCCCTTTGCCCCTCCCCCCCTCTCTTTGTGCACCCTCTCTCTCTCTCTCTCTCAAACAAATAAATAAATCTTTTTTTAAAAAAGATTTTATTTATTTATTTGACAGAAGAGATCACAAGTAGGCAGAGAGAGGCAGGCAGAGAGAGGAGGAGGAAGCAGGCTCCCTGCAGAGCAGAGAGCCCGATGTGGGGCTTGATCCCAGGACCCTGAGATGATGACCTGAGCCGAAGGCAGAGGTTTTAACGCACTGAGCCACCCAGGTGCCCCCAAATAAATAAATCTTAAAAAAAAAAATAAGCAAGATCTAACAACCATCAGCATGTTTAGAAGCCAAGGACTCTAGGACTACTGACCACTGGATTTCCTACATAAACTGCTGCTCCTTTCACACTTTACAACCTGTATATCACTAAGTTACTAAATTGTTAAAAATAAAATAGATCAGAACTTATAAAACTCAACACCCCCAAAACAAATAATCCAATTAAAAAACAGGAAGAAGACATGAACAGACATTTCTTCAAAGAAGACATACAGATCATCAACCCACACATGAAAAGATGTTCATTAACACTTACCATCAAGGAAATGCAAATCAAAACTACAAGGAGATAACACACCTGTCAGAATGGCTAAAATCAACAACAGTTGCTGGCAAGGATGTGGAGAAAGGGGAACCTTCTTGCACTGCTAGCAGGAATGCAAACTAGTGCAGCCACTGTGGAATATGGTATAGAGATCCCTCAAAATATTAAAAATAGAACTACCTTATAAACCAGGATATAAAAACACCCCTACGTTTATAGCAGCATTATTTACAATAGCCAAATTATGGAAGCAACCCAAGTATCCATCAACTGATGAATGGATAAGGAAGATGTGGCATATATATATACACAATGGGCTATTATTCTGCCGTAAGAAAGAATGAAATCTTGCCATTTGCAATGATATGGATGGATTTAGAAGAGTATAAAGGCAAGCAAAGTAAGTCAGTTACAGAAAGACAAATACCATATGATTTTACTCATTTGTAGAATTTAGGAAATAAAACAAGCAAGAGAGGAAAAAAAGAGAAAGAGTGATAAATCAAGAAACAGGCTCTTGGGGCACCTGGGTGGCTCAATAGGTTAAGCATGTGCCTTCAGCTCAGGTAATGATCTCAGGGTCCTGGGATGGAGATCCCTATGTGGGGCTTCTTGCTTGGCGGGGAGTCTGTAGTCTGTTTCTCCCCCACCTCCCCCTCCCTGCTCATGCTCTCTCACTCTCTCAAATAAAATTAAAAAATCTTAAGAAAGGGGCACCTGGGTGGCTCAGTGGGTTAAAGCCTCTGCCTTTGGCTCAGGTCATGATCTCAGGGTCCTGGGATGGAGCCCTGCATTGGGCTCTCTGCTCTGCCTGCCTATCTACTTGTGATCTCTGTCTGTCAAATAAATAAATAAAATCTTAAAAAAAAAAAAAAGAACAAAGAAAGAGCCGCCATTGGTATTTTTCTGTATCTGTATCTGTATCTGTGTCTGTATCTGTATTTCTGGTATTTTTTCTGTATCTGATGGTTACCAGAGGGGGGCGTGGCATGGGCGACACAGGGGATGGGGATTAAGGAGCACTAGGTGATAATATGGAAGTGTTGAATCACTATATTGTATACCTGAAACTAGTATTACGTTGTATGTTAACTAACCGGAATTAAAATAAAAATCAAAAAAATAAAAACAATTACATATTAAATATTAGACTAACCTATTTTTAGCATATCGTTTTCTGGGTTTTTTCAAAGATTATTTATTTATTTATTTGACAGAGAGACACACAGCGAGCGGGAACACAAGCAGGGGGAGTGGGAGGGGGAGAAGCAGGCTTCCTGCTAAGCAAGGAGCCCAAAGCGGGGCTTGATCCCAGGATCCTGGGACCTTGACCTGAGCCAAAGGCAGAAGCTTAACTGACTAAGCCACCCAGGCACTCCAGCTTATTGTTTTCTGAATAACCTTTAGTGGAGAATTTTAACTAACTTTCAGTACTTTTGAATTTCAGCATTTAGGACATCTAGAGACAGATGGAAAAACAACCTGCAAAAATCTGGAGGAAATTTTTTTTAGTGCAGTAGAAAAGCAGCTATACATTACACAAAAAATGAAGTCTTTCCTGATAATGAAAGTTGTGTTCACTTGGTGGAATTCTGAGAAATGTTTCAGACATAGGTGTTTTTAAGAGTAAAACTCTCAGAATCATTAAATTGAATAGTACTGCCTCCAAGAAAGCCAGCAAATGGGTAAGGGCACCTACAGAAAAACAAAGGCCCAAATAATTTTGTGCCTGTTTTGATCACTAATTAGGAAACATTATTCAACGTTCAATTATACAATTGTTTGGGCCTTGGTTTCTATATCTGCAAAAAGGAGATAATGACTACACAATACAACACAGAATTTAATTATGTATGAAGATAAACTGATACATTTTTATGAGAACCCGTTTTGAAAATTTAAGATTATATACTCGAATATAGGGCATACCCTAATCAGTACAAGAGAGATACAGCCAGTTCTCAAAGAATGCCTTTCCTTAATTTCTTCCTTTCAACATCAAGCCAGCATGAATCAACCCCAAAACCCATCTATGTCATTTTCCATTCTGCTAGCTGGCTGCTCCCTGGAAAAGTGGTTCACATGGTCAAAGAAAGCTTTGCAAACCATTGGATCCCTCTCCAGCTCCGGCTTATTCTCTCTGCTGCCAAATCAGGTCAGAATTCTCAAGCAGATCCACTGGGATAGGGTTTGTCCTCCTTACAGCCTAGTCTTTCTGTCCTTTGTTTCCCTCACAACCCCATACAGTCCTGGGCACAGAGTCTTCATGCAGTTGGGTGTATCTCTTACACTGTATTTTCGTGGTGTCATACTTGCAAATTAATAAGCCTCTTTTGGCTGTTGGACTCAAATTGAGATCTGTGGAATATGTGACATGGTATCAAACACCTAAATGAAAAACACTCTCCATGTGTGTTAATTTTTTTTAGAAAATTTTGAATTAGGGGCGCCTGGGTGGCTCAGTTGGTTAAGAGTCTGCCTTTGGCTCAGGTCATGATCACAGGGTCCTGGGACAGAGCCCTGCATCAGCCTTCCGGCTCAGTGGGAGTTTGCGTCTCCCTCTCCCTTTGTCCCTCCCCCTGCTCACGCGCGCATGCGCTCTCTCTCTCTCTCTCAAATAAATACATAGAATCTTAGAAAAAAGAAACAAGAAAATGTAGAATTAGAAGTCTTTTGAAGCATCTATGGTTTTAAGAGTAAACAACGAAGTATGAGGTTAACTGTTCCTTTATGAAGTCCAATTGGAGCAATGCTCTATCCTTAGATCTCATGATGAACTTCTTGCCATCTGGATCTCAGCTCAAACAGAACTTTCTCTAAGGGACCTTCCCTGAGTACCCAATCTAAACATCCTCAACTTTCTCAATACATTATCCATGACACTTACCACTCTTGTAATGTCCTTTTTTTATTCCTTTGTTTGTTGCATATTATCTGTCTTCTACACTGTAAGCTACATGGGAGGCTTACTAGAGTCTGGGACCAGACTGTCTTGTAAATTCGTCTATAACAGCACCCATGTCAGTGCCTGGCACATGGACTCTTGATATTTGAATGAATGTATGAATGAAAATTGAGCTGTTACTCCATGTCAAGCTCTGAGCCGTGTGCTTCATATGTAATCTGACAACTGTAAACTGTACAAATTATTCCCAGTTTATGATGAAGACTCAAGGAGCTTCAGTTATAGTTGAGAAGACAGATGCCAAAGCCTAATCTCTTCCCACTATTGATAAGGATTCTGATTTCTCTCAAGTCTTTCCCACACAATTATAATTAATCACAGGAATTAAGCACTGAGCTTGAATACATCTTGTTGGAACTAAATGCCTGAATAAAGCAGGAAAAACAAAGTTCAAACAAGCAAGTGTAATTCACAAACCCTCCTTACTTGGGTAAACAAGGGTGGATATACTATTAACTGTCTGACTTACTGGTTTAGGAATTATTTAGACAAAGATCATGCAAGCTATCTAGGAAATAATTTCAGATCCAGCTACTCTAGTAACCACTTCCAAAACTTCATCTTTTGAGTAATTTGTGAGTTTTTCAGGCATTTTCTCTTTGTGTCCCTTCTCTCTCTTGCTGGCATCGTTTTGACTAGTTCACTGACACTCCCTCCAACTCCCCCAGGCCTCCCTTTTTTATTTTTTTTTTTTTAAGATTTTATTTATTTATTTGACAGAGAGAGATGACAAGTAGGCGGAGAGGCAAGCAGAGAGAGAGGAAGGGAAGCAGGCTCCCTGCTGAGCAGAGAGCCCGATGCGGGGCTGGATCCCAGGACTCTGGGATCATGACCTGAGCTGAAGGCAGAGGCTTTAACCCAGTGAGCCACCCAGGTGCCCCCAGGCCTCCCTTTTTAAAATGTAAACTCTCTGCATCAAAGAATAATTTGGAGGGGACAAGAGGAGAGGAGACCCCAAGTTGTTAGTGGCATTCTTGCCACGCCCCTCACTCCTCCCTCTTCTTGTCCTTACCAGGTAAATTAGAAACCAGCCTTCCCCTTCACACATCGAACACTGTCATTTCAGTAGAGACCCACCTTTCCTGCCAGGGGCACGCTGCCGGGTGTTCCCGTCCCTGCTCCTATCCTGGCTCACACGCGCCTTCTGCACTGTGACTTTAGGAAGCCAGCCAGCGTTCAAACACCTGGCAAAGGGCAAGCGGCCCGGCCCAGCGATTCTTCAGGATTCGCTTGGGGGCCGAAACCACAGCCTGGCAGACAGGGACAAACCTACCAGCGACTGCGCCCAGTTCCCCGCCCCCTCCTCGGTTGGGCTCTCGCCTTAAGTAGCCAAGAAGTGACTGCGCGGCGAGTCAGACGCGAGGCCAGCATGGTTGGGAAAGTTTTCATCTCGAAGACAGAGCAGAGACGTGAACTGCCCAGGCGGCTCCAGCGCGCTCCCCGCGAGGCCCAGGGCGCCTGGATTCGCGCAGTGTCCGACCCTCGAGGAGCCCACGCAGGGCGCGACACAGACTCCCGCCCCGTCCCGAGGCACGCCCTCTGCCCACCGGGCGACTTCGTCCGCGGACTCTGCAAGCGAGTCTGAGTCAGAGGAAGTGCCTTTCTCAGACGAGACTCAGGAATCTTCCCCCAGCACCCCGATCTCCCCCCGTCACGACACCCAGCACGCTGTGATTTACATGGGACTGCCTCCTGCACCAGAGTGGGAGCCCCGTCTGTCTATCTTGTCCGGCCCCGGCTTTCCCAGAGCCTGGCATATTGCACGCACCAATAAATATCTACGGACCCGCTGAAAGCCTGAGTGAGTAAACCAAGTACCCGGGACCGCCCATCCGGCTCATCACCACCCAGGTGCCAGGTCCCTCGGCTGGGGATAGACACTCACCTTTTTGGCAAGGCTCTTCAGGCGGCAGCCTCACCTGTCCCCCCATGGCCCCCACTCGGGGCTTCTCCCAGCAGGCTCTCCCTCCTCCTCCACCCAGGCTACTCCACCCCAAGGACCCGCGATGGGGCGGAGCTGAAGGGTTCGGGACAGGCGCGCGTTCACTCCGCCCCCCGGGGCAGCCTTAGCCAATGGGAGGGATGAGCCTCCTCACGAGCCACGCCCCCGAGGTCTGAGGCTGGGACCCAGCGCTTGGGGTTTGGACCTCGGCTGCAGAGCCTGGTCCCTCGTGGGACTGGCGGCCTCTCGGCTCAGCGGCTGGAACCGCGCAGCGGACACTTCTCAGGGTGAAGACGTGCCCCGGAGCGTGGAGGCCGCGGAGCCAACTCTGCTGCAATTTAGTGGAGTAAAGACTGTGCTGAGCACCCCTTCTGGCTTTTTCCGAGGGCCCTGCCGCAGATGTTAGCGGCTCTGGAAGGAAGTTGCCGGCCATTACGCTTCAGCTCTGATTACCGGGCTGAAGTTGATTCTAACAGATTTTGCCCTTCTGGGGCTATCAGATTCTCCCCGCGGTCCCTCGGCTTCAAACCCATGTCCCCCAAAGCCCTTTTTTCTAAGTCATGCAATTATTCACCATAAATCCTAAAGCAGAGACAAGGCTCAAACGGAAACGACTGATTCCCACAAAATAGTAGTAGCTAACATTTGTGATATTCTTTGCCATGCGTATGTGGGCACCCATCGTATCTCACAACCTAGTCTATTAATGGCCACTTTTTACAGATGAGGCATCAGAGGCAAAGAATAAGGTTAAGTAACTTAACCAATTAGTTGGTGAAAGGCCTGGTAGTAGGTTATTATCTGATATGAAATGGGTATATTTCCTGCTAAAACCTTTGCCGCAGAAATGGGATGTCTCTGTGTTCCGGGACTTCAGTGAAAAATCTCTCCTCTGCTCACCTTGCCTTTGCTCTAGGTAGTATAAACAGTGCTATTAACTTTATTACCTAAGAGTTTCATGACAGCGGCCTCAATCTTGCTTTTCTTGTTCTTCGGCTGATAAACGAAGAGTTAAGAACAGCCAGCTCAGGGCACCTGGGTGGCTCAGTGGGTTAAAGCCTCTGCCTTTAGCTCAGGTCATGATCCCAGAGTCCTGGGATCGAGTCCTGGGATGGAGCCCCGCATTGAGCTCTCTGCTCAGCAGGGAGCCTGCTTCCCTTCCTCTCTCTCTGCTTGCCTCTCTGCCTACTTGTGATCTCTCTCTGTCAAATAAATAAATAAAAAATAATAATAAAAAAAAAGAACAGCCAGCTCAACAATATGAGGCACACGCTTTTATGTGTGGATGGCTTGGTGGGGAAGGAATATCATGGGGAGACTAGGTGAAAATTGGAAGGGAGGGTGATTTATGCCAAATTTGGACAATAAGTCTTAGAACTTAGATTTTTATTTAAATATTTTGTTTGAACATCAGACTTGAAAAATTCGCCTTTATTAAAGATTGATGATGGGGGCCCAGTGGGTTAGGCCTCTGCCTTCCACTTGGGTGGCTCAGTGGGTTAGGCCTCTGCCTTCCACTTGGGTCATGGTCCCAGGGTATGGGATCCAGCCCCATATCGGGCTCTCTGCTCAGTGGGGAGCCTGCTTCCCCCTCTCTCTCCGCCTGTCTCTCTGCCTACTTGTGATCTTTGTCTGTTAAATAAGTAAATAAAATCTTTAAAAAAAATAAAGATTGATGATGATTGTAAATGTGATCTAAAGTATTATTTATTAATTATTTGGCACCTGTGTGAGCAAGAGTTATTTTAAGCATGTATAAATATTTGCCTTTTAAATTATCATAATGGATCAGCGATAATATTATTAACCCCTACTTTACAGATGAGGAAAGAGAGGCACACAGAAATTAAGTAACTTCTTTATGGACACATAGCTGGCAAGTGGTGGAGTTGGGATGCTAACTAATGAAGTCTGGCTTCAGAGTCTATGCTCTTATCCTATTTGCTAATTGGATTTTTTTTAAACAAACCCACTAAAAATGTACCACCCGGATGATATCTTATAAAAATTGGATTCCCATATCTTATTAAGGTCCATTTTAGGTAGGAGGCACTTTGCTGTAATTTTTGTCTTTCAGTTCTGATAATAAGGAGAAAAACACTCAGAAAAAAAAATATTTAACCTTATTTAGGATCCTTGTTTTCTCAGTTTAACTGTTGCCTAAGCAGAACTTTATATTTTCCTTCACTGCCTATTTCTGGATGATTTTGGATATTACGCTGTTACAGCACCATAGACTGTCTTGAATGACATAAATTTTGGGGATTTTATTCCCCCCAAAAGCCTGGTGTTTATGTAACCAAAAGAAGAGCATCAAAAATCTCCAACTGACCCACCAGTGAACTGTGCCAAGTCTACAGTTGAGAATTTGTGATCCCTTATTTTTTTCTCAATTAGTCTTCTAGGAGGTTTTGATTCATTTTTTATTTTCTTTAAAGATTTTACTTTCAAGTAATCTCTGTACCCAACTTGAGGCTCGGACTTATAGCCCTGAGATCAAGAGTCTCATGCTCCACTACTGAGCCAGCCAGATGCCCTTCATCAATTATTCCAAGAACCAGCTCTTATGTTTATTGATTTTCTTTACAGACTTCTAAAATTTCATTAGCTTCTGCTATTATTATCATTATTATGTATTCAATATGTTTATTTACTATTTTATTTTTACTTCTTTCCTTTTACACTAACTTTAATTTACTTCTAGTTTTTAAGGTGGAAAGATAGATCATTGATTTTTATTTTTTATTTAATTTATTTATTTTTTAAATTAACAGAAAGTGTATTATTAGCCCCAGGGGTACATGTCTGTGAATCACCAGGTTTACACACTTCACAGCACTCACCACAGCACATACCTTCCCCAAAGTCCTTAACCCAACCACTCTCTCCCTACCCCCCTTCCCACAACCCTCAGTTTGTTTTGTGAGATTAAGAGTCTTATGGTTTGTTTCCCTCCTGATCCCATCTTGTTTTGTTTATTCTTTTCCTACCCCCCCACGTTGCCTCTCAACTTCCTCATATCAGGGAAGATCATTGATTTTTAAAACTTTACTCCTTCTAATTCAAACATTTAAAACTAATTTGCCTTCAAATATTGCTTTAGCTGCATACAACAAATTTTGATTTCTTTTTTTATCATTAGGTTCAGAGTATTTTAAAACTTTCCTAGTGATTTCTTCTTTGACCAAAGAAGAAATTTGGGCTATTTTGGAATATGTTGCTTGATTTCCACATATTTGGAGATATTCTAGATACCCTTCTACTATTGATTTCTGATTTAATTCTGTTTTGAACACAGAATATATTCTTTATACTTACAGCCCTCTGAAATTTACTGAAATTTGGCTTCTGGCCCAGCATATGGCCTGTCTTGGTGAATGTTCCAAGTAAAATTTAAAACAATATAAATTCTGCAGTTGTTGGGTATAGTGTTATATAAATGTCAATTAGGATAAATTCATTGCTCGAAATTTAGCTTATTACTGATTTTTACATTTGTCCTATCAATTACTGAGAATAAAGTGTTAAAATCCCATGCAATTGTGAGTTTGTCTACAAATTTAGTGATGCCAGTTTTTTTTTTTTTTAAGATTTTATTCATTTATTTGGCAGAGAGAGAGAGAGACAGAGAGATCACAAGTAGGCAGAGAGGCAGGCACAGAGAGAGGAGGAAGCAGGCTCCCGGCTGAGTGGAGAGCCTGATGCGGGGCTTGAGCCCAGGACCCTGAGATCATGACCTGAGTGGAAGGCAGCGGCTTAACCCACTGAGCCACCAAGGCGCCCAGTGTTGCCAGGTTTTGTTTCATGAATTTTTGAAGATTTGTCATTAGGGGCAAATACAGGTCGGATTATTATGGCTTCTTAATCAATTGACACTTCAATTATTATTCAATGTTCTTGTTTATTTCTAATAATTACTTTTTGTTTTGAATTTACTTTTATACTAATATACCTAAATTAGCTGCTTTATTATTGGAGTTTACATGTTTTACATTCTTCTATCCCTTTACCTCTCTGTTTAAAACATTTTTTGTACATGGGGCTCCTGGGTGGGTTGAGGAGCAGACTGGGTTTTGGCTCATGTCATGATCTTGTGGTGGTGAGATTGAGCCCCGGGTTGGGCTCTGCACTCAGCATGGAGTCTGCTTCAGATTCTCTCTCCCTCTTCCTCCATTTCATGCACTCTCTCTCTAATAAATACATAAAATCTTTTTTAAAAAGCCATTTCTTATAAATGACATGAAGATGCATTTTATTTTATTTTATTCCACCAAAGACTTGAGAAGATCCCTTTGCAGATTCCTGGAGCTCTTTGTCTGCACAGTTTCCTCCTCTCTGGAACTCTGTTCTACAATTCTAACCACTTTGGTCTCCAAGATCATATTTCAGGCTCCTCAACTAAGCTAGACCATTGGGATCTGCTTTATTTCCTTTTTCTTATGTCACAGTTCAGAAATTGCCTTTGGGCAGGGTTCAACTTATTTTCTCCCCTTCTCTCAAATATCACACTCCCATGCTATTGTGCAGGATTTTGAAGACAGTTGTTTCATATCTTTTGTCCCGTTTCGAATCAAGCTACATTGTCACAAACAAAGCTAAGTCCATAATATAGGTGACTTATAAGAACCAAGTGCAATGTTGGAACGTGATATTTAAAATTTATGATTTATTTCTAAATCTAAGTATCATTTTATGAGTTGTATTGGCAAACAGTACAAAGATTGTCTACACAGAAATTAACAAAATGATGTAAACTCCGTGATGACTCAAGAAGTATGATGTAACTTGAGTGCATTACTTAACCTCGACTCTTAGCTTATCGGGGATGGTAACTGGGACTAATGTCCGCTCCTGTCACCTGCCCTTGCTATCCCGTAGCTACCACACATGAGCGTATCTTCATCCACGTTGGCTAGGATGGTTTCCAGATTGGCAATGCCCATTGGGAACTCTATTGCCTGGAACACTTCCAACCTAATGGCCAGATGCCAAGTGACCAGACCACTGGAGGAGGAGATGACTCCTTCAACACCTTGTTCAGTGAGATGGAATCTGGCAAGCACACCTTCAACACCTTCTTGGTGTTTGTAGACCTGGAACCCACAGTCGTTGGTGAAGTTCACACTGGCACTGACTGCCCAGCTTTTCTACCTGAGCAGCCCATCACAGGCAAGGAAGATGCTGCTAATAACTATGTCTGAGGGCACTATACCACTGGCAAGGAGATCACTGACCTTGTTTTGAACCAAATTCAGAAATTGGCTGACCAATGCATGGGTCTTCCAGGCTTCTTGGTTTTACAGTTTTGGAGGGGACCTTATTCAAGGTTTACCTCCCTGCTGATAGAACGTCTCTCTGTCAATTATGGCAAGAGGTCCAAGCTGGAGTTCTCCATTTACCTAGCCCCCCAGATTTGCACAGCTGTAGTTGAGCCCTATAACTCCATCATTACTACGAATACTACCCTGCAACACTCTGATAGTACCTTCACGGTAGACCACGAGGCCATCTAAGACATCTGTCATAGAAACCTTGATATTGAATGCCCCACCTACACTAACCTTAACCACTTTATTAACCAGGTATTTCTTCCATCACCACTTCCCCCAGATTTGATGGAGCCTTGCATGTTGATCTGACAGCATTCTAGACCAATCTGGAGTCCTATCCCCACATGCACTTCCCTCGGGCCACATATGCTACTATCATCTCATTCGCAAAGCCGACCATGAACAGCTTTCTGTAGCAGAGATCACCAATGCGTGCATGCTTTGAGCCAGCCAGCCAGATGGTGAAATGTGACCTCTCCATAGTACATACCTGGGTTGCTGCCTTTTGTACTGTGGTGATGTGGTTCCCAAAGATGTCAGTGCTGCCATTGCCGCCAAGACCAAGCGTACCATCCAGTTTGTGGACTGGTGCCCCACAGGCTTCAGAGTGGGCATTAATTACCAGCCTCCCACTGTGGTACCTGCTGGAGACCTGGCCAAAGCACAGCGAGCTGTGAGCATGCTGAGCAATACTAGAGCCATCGCTGAGGCCTGGTCTCACCTGGATCACAAGTTTGACCTGCTGTATGCCAAGCGTGCCTTTGTTCATCGGTATGTGGGGGAGGGCATGGAGGAAGGAGAGTTTTCTGAGGCCCATGAAGATATGGCTGCCCTTGAGAAGGATTACAAGGAGGTTGGTGTAGATTCTGTTGAAGGAGAGGGTGAATAAGAAGGAGAGGAATTCTAATTACCATTCCTTACGGCTCTACAACATGTCACACTCAGAACTTCAGCTTCCAGGGGCGCCTGGGTGGCTCAGTGGGTTCAAGCCTCTGCCTTAGGCTCAGGTCATGATTCCAGGGTCCTGGGATGGAGCCCCACATCAGGCTCTCTGCCCAGCAGGGAGCCTGCTTACCCCTCTCTGCCTGCCTCTCTGCCTACTTGTGATCTCTGTCAAATAAATAAATAAAATCTTAAAAAAAAAAAAAAAGAACTTCAGCTTTCTACATTAGCAGACAGGCATTAAAGCTGTCTAGTTAGAGTGCTTCACTTTTAACTGTGATCACATCTTACTTTTCCATATGTACCTATAAGGTTTTCCCATTTTCCATCATGTCTCAAAGTAAAGGCATTAAGAAAAAAAGAAGTATTATCGAACTTGGCCCTACTATCAAGAGAACACAAATAATGTAAAATCTTGATTATTATAAGGCATTTAGTAATTTTTCTGAAAAGGCAGAAAAATAAATTGTATGTAATATATAGTAAATTATCATTTATGTATATCTTTATTTTATTACTTAATGAACATCCCTGGCCCACCAATAGACCCACCCAGACACATAAAATAATTAAGTCCAGTTGTCTTTGACATTGAGCTGAGTTTCAATCACGCTAAAACAATCTGTTTTACAGATTTGATTTTTTTTTTTTTGATTACAAAGGTGTTTTTCAAGGTGAAAACGAAACACATTTTATTTAATACTTCATTAGCTTGATTTTAAATATTTAAGCATGTGCTATGTAGGCCTCTGTGTGTTTTCTTGCCTCAGTCCTGCTCATGTTAGGGGTGGGCCTGTGGGAGAAGGGGCACAGCGACCAAATTTTAAAAGTTGGCATCATATAGAAGATTTAGCTTATCTGAGGAAGCTGAATCCAAAGCTAGTTTTAGGAAGGTCAGTAAGCAACCACATTTCCTCTGTAGATTCTGCAGAATCCTAGCATACTGAAGGCACAAAGTTACAAAATTTGAAATGTTTTCATATTTTCCTAAAAGACTTAAGCATTGGGTGTGGTACATAAACAATGAATCTTGGAACACTGAAAAAATAAAATAAAATTTAAAAACAAATAAAAGACTTAAAATCCTCTGGTACAACTACACACTTCTGCATGACAGAGTCATTCCTACTCTGAATCCTTTCGAGACTTTATCTAATTCAGTTGTTTACCTAGAATTTGATATCTAACAGCAAATTACTAATAGTGGGCTTCAGGAACTATTTCTCAATAAAATAATAATAATCTTAATAGTTACATAATGAGGGCCTGATTTGTGCCAGAAACTGTGGGAAGAGTTTTAATGTAGATTATCTCTAATTACTATAACTTGAAACAAAGAAGTCGTCCCATTATCCTGATGAAAAAAACAGAGCCTCAGAGGAGTTAAATAATTTTCCCAAGACCAAGGATGCAAGTCTACATTAGTCTGACACCAAAGTTTATTATTTCCAATATTCTAAGAACATCAGGTGCTAAAATTCCATTACTAAGCTTCTCCTTATATATACGAGAATTAATCAAAATTCCATAAGTTTCTGAGGCCAGTTAAATTCAGACATAATAATAAACATTTTATTTATTTTAATTTGCATAGTAATTTATGAAGGGGTCTTGTAATTTCAGTTACTATAGAATGATGGTAGACAGTAGAGATACAGTAATGAAAAACACAGACACAGGGCCTGGCTCCTTGGTGTTTACATTTCTTACAGGGAAGACAAACATTAAACAGTTAATTACTTGACATTTAATTATTATGGTTATAAATGCTGCAAAGACATCACTGACCGCTCTGGCTTAAAGTCTTGGTGGGTTGGAAGGCAGACTATCAAATATTTAATAATCTAGGGTCAAGATCCAGAATCCCTGGAATCACGTGATTTTTGAAATGAAAATACAGGAGTCAATGTCATGCAAATGAGCATTTATAATTAGAGGTAGTTTAAATAGGATTATAAAGATTAGAGGGAGCTGACCAAGCAAGACCCGGAACCAGACTAAAAGTAGCCTCCTAAACAGGTAATCCAATGTGGCTCTGTTCTTTCCATCAGTCAAGGTTACTGCAGGTCCCAAGAAAAGAAATCCATTGATAGATGGACTAGGTCAAGCTCATCACACTTTAAAGGGGAAAACAAAACAAAACAAAATAAAACACACTCTTACCCTTTGAAGCTTGAGTAAATCAGGAAAATATCATAGTATGTACATTTTAACGTGTGAAAACAACATTCCTACTTACCTTCAATATCAGCGGAGCTAATTTTCTGCTGGCAGTCTTCCAGTCTAGCTCCTCTTCTCCCCAAATCTTAGAGCTCCTTGTAAGTGCTTCCTCAACTCTTAACCATCTTGTATTGTAAACATCTCTTCTTTGGTTACTGTCCCTAAGGAAAAGGCTTGTGTGTGCTCCCAGACCTTCAAACAGTGCCCAGCACAGTGTGGTGCTTAGGAATTATATGTTGAATGAACAAAGGAACACTTGAACAAATTCTATGCCTTTATGAAGGATTAGTATTTCACATTGTTAAGTGCTCTACAGACAAAAAACAGATTTTCATTTAAAAAATGAATTATTTCACCTGATCATACTTTACTAGAATTATATAATAAATTATTTAGAAACAAAATATAAATAATGGTTCTACAACTTTGCACAAGTTAGCTATTAATAGCTGCATGCACTTAGCTTCCAGAAGTCCCGTGACAACATGTGGAGGACTGGTGAGACCTCAGCCATGGGCAGCGAAGCTTTAGATGCAGTCTAAGAGCTCAGAGAAAAGGGAAGGAGAGGGAGAGAACATTTACCGTGCATACCAAAAGTGTGTGATATGCCATAACCTTGCTCCGTTTATCTTCACAAAAACCTAATGAGGTAGGCATTACATTTTCATTTCACAGAGGAAATGGAAATTCAGGAAGATGAAGTCTCTATACTACACAGCTAAAGAGCATTATCCTGCGAATTGGGATAATACTCAGTTCATCCTTAATTATGGTTTTGGAGGGGGAAAGGTAGAAGAAAGAAGTGTGAGAGATGGTAAAGAAAGGTGCATTTGAGATAAAACAGATGAATCATTCCAAAGAGGTAAAGAATTTCGCACGTGTGTGTGTGTGTGTGAGAGAGAGAAAGAGAGAGATGGAGGGAGAGAGAGAGGCTGAGGGATTTGATGAGGGACAGAAGCAGGAAAATGCTTACCCTTAGCCCAGAAGCCTGACCTAAAGCCTGCACAGTTTGGATGAGGATCAAATATTTGCTGTTTGCTACATTCCTTAAGGGTCTTACCACTGCCCGTATATTTCACCAAGAGTTAATATTGAACCGAATGATAAGCAGCACAGGAATCTTACAAAATTAGTTTTAGGCATGGAAATTCAAGAAATTCAAAGTAATCTGATATTCCCTGCATGCCCCCTTCCCTTTGATTACTAAGTGAATAACCATCAGCCTCACAGGGCAAAATGTGCAGCTCTTTCTGCCCAAGGGTCCTGCCCCTGCACTACTTAAATGAACTTAGTAAGTTGCACTGTAAATGTCTCAAGAATTCTTTCTGGACCATTGCGCTCAAAGACCTCGCATTAAGATTCACTGGGGCAAGAACTATTTTATAATCACAAGTTCTGTGAAGTTTCATGATGTCAACCGGAAGTTAAATGGGCAGGAGGAAGAAATTTTTATTAAAATTATTGCTCCAACTATTTAATCCTTTAAAGCATTTAAGAAAGTTTCGAATAAGAAACAATCCATGAGAAAATGAATATTCCATGAACAAATTCCCAATCTTGTCATCTTGTTTTATTTTCAGGTGTATTTGTTTTAGTTTTATCTTTCACATAAGAGATAGGTCTAGAGAATGCAAATTGGTGCAGTCACTTTCAAAAACAGTGTGGGTTCCTCAGAAAGTTAAAAATAGGGCTACCCTATGACCCAGCCATTGCACTACTGGGTATTTGCCCCAAAGATACAGATGTTGTGAAAACAAGGGACACAGGTACCCCCATGTTCATAGCAGCAATGGCCACAATAGCCAAACTGTAGAAGGAGCTGAGATGCCCTTCAACAGACGAATGGATAAAGAAGATGTGGTCCATAAATACAATGGAATATTACTCATCCATCAGAAAGGATGAATATCCACCATTTGCAACCACATGGATGGAACTGGAGGAGATTATGTTAAGTGAAGTAAGTCAAGCAGAGAAAGACAATTAGTATATGGTTTTGCTCCTATGTGGAAAATAAGCAATAGCATGGAGGACAATAGAGGAAGGGAAGAAAATCCAAAGGGGGAGAAATCAGAGAGGGAGCTGAACCATGAGAGACTCTGGACTCCAGGAAACAAACTTAGGGTTTCAGTGGGAAGGGGAGTGGAGAGCTCTCTTTGTGTGTCTCTTCATTAGTTACTATCCTTTCTATGGGTGATTTCAACATTTACTACCATTTCATGCTTTTTGAAATGTTTTCAATTAATTTCATAGAGATGGGTTTAAGATACCTCCCTGTTATGCAAAGCAAGGGGGTTATTTTCCTAAGCAGATTATGTAATTCTGCTTAACGAGACTGACACAATAACATTTTAGCATAAAACTAAATTGTGACCTAGGTAACTACATTGATTAGTTTGGAGGAAGTGTGTACGGGAATGGATTTATCAAAAGCACACATTCTAGCAGTTTAAAGGCTATGTGTTATAACCAAGTTACAAAAAAATAGGTTAAAACAGTATATTGGTAGCATACTGATTGCAAAAATGAAAGAAGTCAACAAATTACAAATGACAGTCATTTACTTAATGTTATACAGTCAAACAGGTAACCAAATTTTCTGGAAATTATACTAGCAATACGAATTTGAAGTAATGAAAATGGTAATACACTTTAATCTAGTAATCTCATTCCTAAGAAAATAATAAGTGATCACAGTTGCACATAATGATTTAAAAATAAGAACATTCCTTTTGAAAAATTTAGACCAGAAGAAAAATGTCCAATGAAATTGAAATCTATCCATAAATTATGTAATAATGGAATATGATAGAATGTGATGCAGTCTTTGAAAGGACACTTTGGGTACATATTTAGTAATAAAAAATGATACTATAATATTAAATAAAACCAGAATAATTTTATATAAAAACTACATATGAGAGTATGAACCAAAATATAATGATTATGATAAGAATATGAGTAAGGTAAATATGTTTCAGTTCTGTTTTCTTTCTGTAATAGCCATGTTTTATGAAACATATTTTCTTTTATAATTAGAAATTAAATATTACTTTTAAAATTCTAGAACCCAAAAGCCAACTTTCCAAAAACAAAGAGTACTCAGTACTCTGCTAATTTTCTCTGTCAGGTACTGTGGGGGATCTCCCCTTCTGAGAACCTTGGAGCCCAGTGGGTGCTGAGGTCATCCAACGGGGACGGCAAACATTACTGGGTTGTTCAGTGGCTAATTACTCAGCAGGCCATATAGTGCAAGTACTGGAGTAAAAAAGATGTATTTGGGGAGCTGATAGACTGAAATGAAAGCAGTTTTGCTAAATGGAGAGAGTATTTCAGACTGTTCATGAATTTCAGCCATAAGCCAAGTTTTGAGACTATGTAAATTGTCAAATGTTGCACTAAAAATTCTTAGGGAAAATTTTTTTGGGTCATTAGAATAACACTGAGACGTTAACTGGCATAACTTAATGTTTTTTGCACAGCTGAAGTAAGAACTATCCTTTCAGACAAGCTCAGACTCATGTTATTTTATTTCTTGATCAAGTATGTTTCACACATACAATTCTTTCACAAAATGAATAAATAATTCATTCTATATTTTAATAGTTTTAATATTTTTTAATAGGATCACACTGTATTTAGAAATTTTATCATAAATTGCAAAAACCTAAACAATTCCTTTTTTTTTTTAAAGATTTTATTCATTTTATTTGTTAGAGAGAGAGAATGCACAAACAGGGGGAGCAGCAGGCAGAAGGAGAAGCAGGATCCCTTCCAAGCAGGGAACTCGATGTGGGACTCAATCGCAGGACCCTAGGATCAGGACCTGAGTTGAAGGTAGACGCTTAACTGACTGAGCCACCCAGGCATCCCTAACCCCAAACAATTCTCTCAGGATTATAACCCTGGGTGAACTGATAGTGTAACTTTAATAAAATCCATTAGGCAATATTACCCTTGGCTAACTTCACTTTCAGATTTGTCAAGAGGTGGAGTTCTGAGCAACTCCCTTTTATCTCTAACTCATACATATTAATAAGCTCCGGGTCAAGCTAAGGATAATGGTGATTTGGTTGCTGTTATTTTCATCCATATATAAATCCGTAAATCCAATAATGACCCATGAAAATCCTCCTTTGCCAATGCCACAGAACTGTTTCTTTCCTTGGGAATGATTAGTTAGGAAAACTAGCCATTTGCACATGTTTACAGAAAAGAAAAAGATCAGCAGATTTATTATTTAAAAGAATTAAGACCTGGATTTTGACAATGTCAGGATTTATACTCTATCCCTGTTTATTTTGGATATGCCACTGACTTCCATTTCTAGAAGACACAGATATATTGCTTAAGCAACCAAAGGTAAGAACCCAGTAGTAATTACTATTGTATTTTCACATAATGCTTCTACCTGTTTTGATTTATTAAAGTATCAGCATTTGCTTTGTTTTCTATCTTACGTGCTTTCTATTTACAGCTGGTGATTGCTTGTATTTATCACTGACAAGTGAATATTCTACTAAAATACACTTTTAGTTAAACATAATGATAAATAAAGACCTGGTAATAGGATTCTACTAATCTCAATATCACAACACAGTAAATACCACCTCCTTTTTGCAAATTTTAAGTTCATTTGTAGAAGTCAGAAATAATAACTTTGGCAGATTTGTAGTTTTCTTTCTCTTTCAAATGTTTGGAGATTGAACACCATTAAAATCATATAAATCTTAATAAAAAATTAACTCCTAAAAATATGAGCTCGTTGAGTTTTCTTAAGTTTTAGGTACCTTATAAACATAGCACTCTGCGAACCCCCCGTTAGAGATAAATAACTGGTTTAAAGAAATTAAATGGGTTCCTGAAGGCAAAGTATTACTGTTGTGTGATGGAGCCCAAATTGAAGTCACCTTGCCTTCTTTTCCTAATTCTCCATGATAGGCATGTATATTTTAAGATTTTATTTATTTATTTGACAGAGATCACAAGTAGGCAGAGAGGTAGGCAGAGAGAGAGAGGAAGGGAAACAGGCTCCCTGCTGAGCAGAGAGCCCAATGCGGGGCATCCCAGGACCCTGGGATCAGGACCTGAGCCGAAGGCAGAGGCTTTAACCCACTGAGCCACCAAAGCACCCTGGCATGTATATATTCATTAGACTTTTCATTACTGTTATGTTTTATTTTTATAAATTTAAAAACTACTCTTTAGGGGCACCTGGGTGGCTCAGTTGGTTAAGCATCTGCCTTCTGTTAGTGTCATGGTCCCAAAGTCCTAGGATTGAGCCCCTCATCAGTCTCCCTGCTCAGCTGGGAGTCTGCTTCTCCCTCTGCCCCTCACCCTGATCATTCTCTCTCGCTCTCGTCTCTCAAATAAATAAATAAAATCTTTTTTTAAATAAATAAAATCTTTAAAAAATTACTCTTTATCATTTTTTACTGTGCCAAGATTACAGGATTATAAATTCTTGTCATTTCATTCTATATTAGAGAGTTAGGCATTATTAAACTAAGTTTTTAAAATGTTCCTATCAATAAACACATGCCTTACAGTTGGCTTTTTACATTTCGATTTTTTTGTTTATATACCCCTTAATTTGTTCAGTTACATTCCTTCCTTCACTTGGCCTTCTTGCCATACACATCTTTCACTCATGTCTTTGTTAGATCAAGCAGGGAGACAAAAGAGGATAGGGTGAGGTGGGAGTATCAGAATGACTGGAAATAAAAGAGCTGATCGTTATTGATTACACTTTATATACCATAGAGGATTACACCCTCTTTTTTCTACACTTGAAATGTTTATAAACTCTGGTCACAGAATAATATCGGTAAGGCAAAAGATGTGTACAAGCTGCATTCTCTGCCCACAAAGTTAGAAATCATAAGTCAAGTTTAAATTAAATGCCTTACCCCTTAGAAATAACAAAGAAAAGAAAAAGCAGGGATAGGGTTGGTGGGGAAGAATAGTCAAATACGTCTTTAAGTGAAGATAACAAAACAGTGATTATGATCTTTGTCTTTTTCAGGGAGGTAATGTTTTTAGGCTGTGAAGTCAGTATGTGTAAAAAGCCTGGATAAAATAGATTATTTTGGGGCGCCTGGGTAGCTCCGTGGGTTAAAGCCTCTGCCTTCAGCTCAGGTCATGATCTCGGGGTCCTTGGATCAAGCCCCACATCGGGCTCTCTGCTCAGTTTGGAGCCTGTTTCCTCCTCTCTCTCTGCCTGCCTCTCTGCCTACTTGTGATCTCTGTCTGTCAAATAAATAAATAAATAAAAATCTTTTAAAAAATAGATTATTTTCTACAAAAACCAATGTCTACATTTTAATTAATTAATTGATTGAATAATTAATTTAAAATATTTTATTTATTTATTTGACAGAAAGAGAGCACAGATAGGCAGAGCGGCAGGCAGAGGCAGAAGGAGAACCAGGCTCTCCACTAAGCAGGAGCCGGATGCAGGACTTGATCCCAGGATCCTGGGATCCTGACCTGAGCTGAAGGCAGCCACTTAACCGACTGAGCCACCCAGGTGCCCTAAATTTAATTTAATTTAATTTTTTAAAGAAGATTTTATTTATTTATTTGACAGACAGAGATCACAAGTAGGCAGAGAGGCAGGCAGAGAGAGAGGGGGAAGCAGGCACCCCTACTGAGCAGAAAGCCCGATGTGGAACTCGATCCCAGGACCCTGGGATCATGACCTGAGCCAAAGGCAGAGGCTTTAACCCACTGAGCCACCCAGGCGCCCCTAAATTTAATTTTATAAGTAAAAATTAAATTGATGAAAAATTACAGGCAAAATTGAAAGAAGAATCCAAGAACTACTTCTAAAAATGCCACTTATAACTTAAATATTTTTACTTATTAATTATTCAACAAATATTTATCTAATACTTATTGTGTGCCAGTCACTGGCTTATTGTGTACCCATCAATAGGTCAAAGGAATAAATCCATATGATGCCAGAACCCTTCACCTTGGGAAAGAGTACATGGGAACTGGGCTGCCATATTTTAAGTTTTGGCTGTGGCACTAACCAAACCTTCCATGGCTGGTGACTACATCCCTTAAAGGAGAAACATAATATACCTTCCCCTCAGCAGACAACCACTGTGTGAAGATTTTGAGCTATTCTATGAACTAGGCTAATATAGTCAAAAAAGGTACGCAGTCTACATTCTCTGGCCACTCTTTATGTGGTACAAGTGATTATAATTATACTAATGGTTCTTAAATGTACAAATGTTCCAAAGTACCAATCTATTTAGCTTTAATTCATATGGCTTTAATTGATGAGAAGGCAATTGATAAATTTCAACATCTATTTTTGATAAAATAGGAAATTAGTAATAAAAAACTTTAACATAATAAAGACAATTTATCTGAAATCATGGGCAAAAATAGAAGAAATTCTAGAGACTGAAATAAGACAAAGTGCTGATGTATTATCTAACATTGTTCTACAATTTTTAGTTAACACAGTAAGACAGGAAAAAGAAACAAAGTATACAGTTTGCAGAGATAAAATTAATATTACCTGTGGATAGTATAATTGTTTACTCAAAAAACTTGAATGGATTAATTTAAAACTATTAAAACTAATAAAATGTTCAATAAGATAACAGGCTACAAAAATAAATGTATAAATTAGTGGTTCTATAAGCCCATAATAACTAGTCAATACAATAAAAATAGGTCTTATTTACAAATAAAAATTTAAATTTGTAGAGTGTATTTAATAGGAAATTTGCATTGCTTATTTAAGGAAATTATAGATTACAAAGTAGATTTTTAAAGGCCATCAATAAATCAGATGTCCCTTGATATATGACTTTTAAAGTTTTAATATATTAAGCATGTTGAGTCTCCCAAAATTCATACATCTAATGAAATCTCTTTTTAAAACACATTGTGTTCTAGGGAACATGATAAAATTATTCTAAAGGCAACTGGGAATAATAAATGTACACATTATACTGTCATAGAAACAGCTATTTAAATATAGTCAGTAAAATGATGACGGAGTCTAGATGTTTATTATCACTAGATGTGGTGGAGACATAGTGTTTATGCAATAAAAGAAGTAACAAAAGTAAAATAATTTTTTGCATTGTTTATTTTGCGCTAGACATTATTTAAAATGCTGTAGACATCAAAACCAGTGCTCATTGGCGCCTGCTCTCAAGTCTGGTGGGAAAGACACAGCTATAAATGCATCATAATAAAAGAATGGGTCAGTGCACTGATGTTAGGTACTACGTACTATGTGAGAGACGAGGCACCCAGGCATTCCGATTCCAGCCATTAGAAATATTTGAGGGGTGCCTGGGTGGCTTAGTGGGTTAAAGCCTCTGCCTTCGGCTCAGGTCATGATCTCAGGGTTCTGGGATCAAGCCCCACGTCGGGCTCTCTGCTCAGCAGGGGGCCTGCTTCCTCCTCTCTCTCTGCCTGCTGCTCTGCCTACTTGTGATCTCTGTCTGTCAAATAAGTAAATAAAATCTTAAAAAAATAAACATTTGATTTTTTTCTCTTTTCTTTACCTTTATCACATGGTGTTTCCTTTGCCAAGATTGCTCATTTCCTCTATGCCTAGAAAACTCCTAATCATCCTCTAGGATCCAGTTACATATGCCCTGCTTTGGAAAGCTTTTTGTGAATCTCCCAACTATACAGAGTTGACCTACGCACACACAAAATTGTCCTATTAGATTTTTGTTACTTACAGGGTTCTCTTTGCTAACTTCTTGAGGGCTGGAAGCCCGTCTTAATAAAAAATCCATCCTTTCTTGTCTCTCTCTTGCCTTCACACCTCAGCAAGCTACATGGGGCTGCTGTTTACCCAGCTTGGGCTCCACAAATGTGGAGAAGCAGAAATAAGTTAATGCAGATTAGATTAATTTGGGGGGGGGGTCAATTTTTAGAATTCTGAATAGTGTCTGATTCAAAGGAGAAAGTGGAACGGTAACACATTAAAGCCTCCAACCATTGCAGAAAGTCTTCGTTCTTACCCTTGATTAGTAGAACACACTGATTTTCTCTCTCTCTCTATTTATAGAGAGAGGGAGAGAGAAAGACAATGGGCAGAGGGAGAGAAGACTCTCAAGCCGGATACAGGGCTTGATCTCATGACCCTGAGATCATGACTGAGCAGAAATCAAGGGTTGGACGCCAACTCAGCCACCCAGGGGGCCTGAATGCATTAATTTTAAAGAAAACTTTCTTCAATGATCTAGGGTCTTGCAATGCCCCACCATCATAATATATATGATTTTCGTGTTAAAATCAATTCTTTAAGTTTATTTGAAAAACATTTCTAGTCAGTGGGAATGTAGCAGTGAACAAAACAGAAATTTTTGCTCTTCCATGCTTACATTTTCTGGCATTTAAACCCCTCTGTTATGCCACTGTTTTCTGTAAGATGTTTTGGCTAAAGAAAGAAGCATTGGAGGTTATTAAGGTTATTTAATGGGTTTGTTCTCGGCTTTTGATCAATTGAGATTTTATGTTATGATGGCTACTTTGTGACTTGTCTGTGGATCGTGAAGGTGGCAATAATGAGTGTGAGAGTTATGCCCTCCTTGGTGAGATTGTTTCTCCCTGAGAAAAGAATGTGTTTTTCTCCTGAGTTGCTAACAAGTGACTTAGTGAGCCCGACAGGTCCCTGTGCATGCTAAGGCAGAGGCAGCAACAACGTTGTGTCAGCTCAGGTTTTCATTTTCATAGGAACTATGGCTTGCTTTTAATCCTATAAAGATAATTATTAAATAGTTGTTCTGAACAATTTGACCCCTCAAAGTGATAGTTCAAGGAGGGAGGCATTAAAGAAAGATCATTTTCATCATTTAACTCTTGTCTCCATGACAGAGTTGATGGTTGCCTCTCTGAGCTTGGGGGTTATGTAATAATATCATCAACTTGCATCTGGAGAACCCTTCAGTATTGCTTTATATATATTTTATTATTTTTATTGCTTTATATATATTGATACATTGTTTTCATTAGCTCCCCAGAGAGAATCATTACAATGGGTAGGGCAGGCACTATCATCTCCATCTTATAGGGGAGGGAACAGAAGCTTAGAAAGATTTCTACCAAGTCTCAAGGGCAGTTTGGTGAAGAGCTGGGGTGGAACCCAGGTCTTTGCGAAGCAGGAGGTGGCTGTTTGCAGGCATGGGCTGCTTCCCGGCAGTGTAGCCCGCAAAGCCTGTTCTGCATGGTTACACAACTTCAGGAGCATCGTTAAATTTGAAGCCACAACCTTAGCTCTGCAACTGAACAGTGAGGTTGGGCAAGGACTGGAAAACATTCTTTTCTTTTCTTTCTTTCTTTTTAAAGATGTTTTTATTTATTTTAGAGACAGAGAGAGCACACAAGCAGGGGGAGAGGCCGAGAGAGAAGGAGAGGGAGAATCTCAAGCAGATTCTTTGCTGAGTGTGGAGCCCAATGCAGGGCTCAATCTTACGACCTTGAGATGATGACCTGAGCTGAAATCAGAAGCTGGCCGCTTAACCGACTGGGCCACCCAGGTGCCCCCGGAAAACATTTTATTTTGTTTTGTTTTGCTTTATTTTATTTATTTTTAAAAAGATTTTATTTATTTGAGAGAGTGTGAGAGAGATCATGAACAGGGGAGAGAAAAGGCAGAGGGAGAAGCAGATTCCTGACTGAGAAGGGAGCCTGATGCGGGGCTCTATCCCAGGACTCTGGGATCGTGACCTGAGCTGAAGGTGGACGCTTAACTGACTGAACCACCCAGGCGCCCTGGAAAACATTATTTTAAAGGAAAAATGCTGACACCAATTATTTTGGTTATTGGACAAAATTCTATTTAAAAACACTACCATTTTTTTCCATAAAAAATAAATTAGGCGTGCCTGAGGGCTCAGTTGGTTAAGCGTCTGGGATAGAGCCCCCCATTGGACTCCCTGCTGAGCAGGGAGTCTGCTTCTCCCTCTTCCTCTCTCCCTCCAACCCCCACTGTGTGCTCTCTCTCTCAAATAAATAATAAATAAAGTATTTTAAAAAATAAACCAGGAGAAAATACAAAACAACACAAAGAAGAAAGTAAAAACACTAATGATCTTTCCACTAAGAACTTAACATGTTTAACATTAAGGTGTGTATCCTCTCTATGCACATATACATAATTTTTAATAAAATGAGATGATACTATAAATATTATTTAACAGTCTGCTTTTTCTGCTTAACACTCTATCATGAACAGTTCTACAATTTGTTAAGTGATGTTCTTTTGAGAAAAAATATCCAAGTTTGTCCTTTTATTATAAAATTAATACATGTTCATGTCTAAAATTCGAACAATACAGAGAACAATGGAGTACTCTGTTACAGTTCCAGAGTAACAGAAGTAACTGTTGTTTACAGTGTAGTGCATATAGTTCTGCACTTTTCTATGAAGTCTGAATTTTACTAGTTGCATTAGCGGATTAGACCCCTGATGGAGAAGAGAGCATCATTTATTTTTAAAGGTATATTTCACTTATTAGAGTCAGTATAACAAATAACATACAAAAACTAAACACATCATTTATAATAATCTTTTGGAACATTCACACAGAATTCCACTCTAGAAAGCACCAACATCCAGGAATCCTATACAAACATAGATCATATTTGGCCATCTTCGAATAATTTAGTGGTGCAGGTGTTCTGACCTGCATAATATGTAACCATCCTTGTTTAAAGTTGATGCTTTTAAAGCCTATGTACTGGGGTGCCTGGGTGGCTCAATGGGTTAAGCCTCTGCCTTCAGCTCAGGTCATGGTCTCAGGGTCCTGGCATCAAGCCTCACATCAGGAGCCTGCTTCCCCTCCTCTCTCTCTGCCTGCCTCTATGCCTGCTTGTGATCTCTCTCTGTCAAATAAATAAATAAAATATTTTTTAAAAAATAAAAAAATAAAGTCTGCGTACTGTGTCAGCCTTGCAAAATGAATTTCTCAGTTCAATTTTTAATTTTTATCCAGAAGTAGTTCCCTGCTTAAGAGACATGATACAGCCTTTATAGATCACAACATCGTAGTGATGGTAGTTCAGTGGGATTACAGGGGTCAGATTGCTTTGTAATCTTTGTAGTTACACATATGTAAACACACATGTGATCTAAGGGACTTACAGATTAGTCAAGTATGCCAATGACATTAGTAGATGACAGAATTTTATCTTGATTTTAGCAAGGTAAAAAAAATGCAGTTAATAGAGAACCAGGGGTACCTATTCACTTAGGGGATAGTAATAAGGTCTAGCAGGCATTTGATAAATATACTTTACATGTTGAATGGACCAAAGAACCCAACCGAAGAAAAATTGGCCAAGAATAGTAACATCTAACTTACGAAGAAAACCGAATGACCAATAGGCATAGGAGAGTTTTGCAACTTTACTCATAAATGTGAATCAAAAGGTACAGTGCAAATAAGTTTGCACTCATCAAATTGGGGAAAAACCTTAAAGTTTGGCAACATGAAGGGCTGGCCAGGATGCTGGGGACATGCGTGTTTGTACGTGGCTGGCAGAATGTATAAAATGATGTTCAACTTTGGGTGGCAGTTTGGCCAGCCCCACTAACCTGACACTAGAATGAACAATTCCACTTCTGGGTATAGACTTAAGAACCACTGTCGCACAGGGGTCTAAGGAGGCATGCAAAGGATTTTACTACAACAGTGTTCACAATAGCAAAAAAACCTGGAAAGAAACTCTTTCATTAATAGAAAGAGGGAACACACATAGAAAAAGGGAACAAAATATGATATATAGAGTCTGAAATATTTACAAACAATATTATAAAATGAAAGAGCTCTATGTATATTGGCTTAAATAATTTTAAACATAATTTTGAGCAAAGAAAGCAAGCTACGAAATTATACATAGATGAGGGCACAGCTCCATATGCTTTAATATGTCCCGAAGTATAACGTGATTATGGAGGCTTAGACAGCCAGTTGAAAGGAGGGAAGATGGTCTGCTAGAATACACACCAAATTTACCATGGCAGTTGCTTCTGGGAGGTGGGGAAGGGGGACGACAAGAACGGGACTGGGAGGTGACAGTTTCTTACAGGGCTTTAACTTAAGGTATAAAGTTTTCTTGTTTTTCATAAGCCATAAAAGGTGTGGACATAAATTTGACAAAAGACGAAAGGTCACAATTAATTCCTGGTGGCGGAACTATGGATGATATAATTTTTATACTGTTTCGCATTTTAAAATCAAGGTCCAAAGTGTATCTGGTAAGTCATTAATTTACATGACACAAAATTTAAAAAGTACAAACTACAGCCTCTTGTATTCCTATTGCCCAGTCCTGCCCATGGTTCCCTTTCTTAGAGGCAAGTAATCCCTGGTATGACGTTCTTGTTACACCTCTCCCTCTCTGCACGCGTGTGCGCGTGCACACACACACACACACGAATACATATATCCTTTTTTCCTGTCCCTGGTGGTATATTATATCCTGGAGGACTTTCAATACCTGTTCATACAGAAGTGCCTTCTTATTTTAATGACTGACTGCAGAGTATTTCATCCTATAGGATATATTTTTGGAAGGAAGGGAGAAGAGGGGAGAGAGGGTGGTTGGGACCCTGCTGCAGAAGAAAGGGTGATAATTCAGTAGACAATGGTGAAAATCTGGAAGGTTCTAGAATAGGAATATAGTAGTTTATGCTCCTTCAAAGGATTATAATTTGGGAGGATGGAGGATGGATTGGAGGGAGGGTGAGGCTGGGGATGAATGAACCAGCTAAAAGACTGGTCTAAGACAAGGGGTAACAACCACCGGAAGGAAACGATGGGTGTGCGAGCAGGAACGGATGCAGAGCAGAATAGGTAAGATTCGATGAAGTGCCTGGCAGGAAGGAAAGAATCCCAGGTGACTAATTCCGAGTTCTGAGTGAATTTAAGTGACTGAAATTTCAAACAGCAATTCTGCGAACAGAAATAGGAATGTTGGGAAGAAGAGCTGGTTTGACAGGGAAGGAGGGGAAAATCTGTTTGGAGGCACACTGGACACAGGGACCTGAAGGGGATGCTTTGGAATTTAAATGGAAGGGGTGTGGCTAATAGGAGGGACTGAAAATCCTGAATTAATGAATGAGCTGTAGCAGAGGAGCTGGGAAATGTGCTCAGAGCTGGATGAGTTTATTGGGAAATACTGGCCTGGAGGTTGAACTTTTCTTTTTTTT
>ML102826.1:174853-203567 GCA_003697995.1 Taxidea taxus jeffersonii | reverse complement strand
AAAAAAAAAAAGACTGATGAATCAATGACCTCTGCTTCTGAAACCAATAATACTTCATATGTTAATTAGTTAAATTTAAATTAAAAAAAAAAAAAAAAGAACAGGTGTGTGTCACAGTCCTATCTCCAGAGCAGATCAAGGACATTATGCCAAGGGCATGCTTAAGGGTGAGGGTAAACAAAAAGAAAGAACGCGGGGTGAGGGGCTGTGCTCAAGAAGGCTTTCAGGTCACAGAATGGTCACCGTGGTGGATTTGTCCAAGATGGCATTTGTCTGGTTCACCCAGGAGCTTTGGTGGCCCAGGACTTGCTGATTGGTGGAAAAATGAGATTCACACCCAACTACTTTTCCAGTAGCCACAGGATCATTGGATCCGAGTGTCCTTACAACTCTAACTCATGGCACCAGGATTTATGGATTGGGAGGAAGTGTTAAAGAGAGGAGACAGGGAAGGGGAATTCAGGAGCGTTTGGGGTCCTGGCAAAGATGATCAGAAGTCACTCCACCACCATTTTCTGCTCCACGGTCTCTGGCCTTTATCTCTTCATTGACTCATTCATTCTGTCCACACACATTGCTGGGTGTTTGCTAGGTTCCAAGCACAGCTCTAAATGCTGCAGATATATAGATGAAACATGAACCAAAACTATTCCTTCCCTTAAGGAACTCAGTTGAGGAAAATTACAGAAAAATCCTTTCTGGTATTTTTCCTAAGGACAGTTGTGGATTCAGAATTTCTATATAGTTGGGGCTTAGGAGCAGATCTGGTGAGAAGTGGGGCCTAGAAATGTATCTTAAAGGTAGGCTTCTTTGTCAAATCTACTGTTTTTTTTTTTAAAGGTATTATTTGGAGGTGAGTTGGGGATCCTAAGGGCGATCACTGGAAGCTAAAAACCCTCCAATACCATCCCTTTGCTTGAGTCACTATTTTAAGACATGCTTTTTGAATTTATGTCCTTGCATTGCATGTAATTCGCTGCATCCAAAAGGCACACTCTCATGGAGAAGACCACCCTGATAGGAACGAAGTAGGACAAACAAGGGTCGCTTGGGGGCATCTGGTGACCAAGTTCCCGAATGACACATTTTCTGAGATGTGCAGCAAGAGCTTGAGCTCTGTGGCGGAGTTTTTACATCCCAGCTCCACAATGAAAGTCATATGACCTTGAGCAACTCTAACCTCTCTGAGCTCCATACCCTCCCTCCATACCCTCCCTCCCTCCCTCCATACCCTCACCCATTTCTGTGAAATGAAGAACGGAAAGCCATGCCTCAGGTTCTTACATGGGCTCAACGCGCTGACCTCACATAAGGCCTGACCTCTAGCAGACAGTCAATAGACATTTCTTTCCTTTCTCCCTTCGTCCCTCTGGTCAGAAAGCAGGCCAGTGATACGGAGAACAGACAACACACAGAAGTTCTTTCTCATTTGCCTGTTCTCATCCTGCCTAAATCTGTTGCACCAGGTGGGAAAACTGTTGGTCTGCAGGGATTGCCTGAAGGCATGCGTTCTCTCCCGTGTTTGTCCCCCCCCCCCCCATACCTGCTATAGCTTCTGCCTAGAATCTTGCTCCACATGGTAATAGGTATCTGCTCTGTCTCCAAGCCTGCCCTAGCCTTGCCTTTTCTGGAAGCTTTAATCCAGCCCCTGCAGAGGATTCAGTGCACTTGCTCCTGGCTGCCGCAGCATCTCTGAACCCTGACCTACCTCTATGTGCTCGATATTGGCTATTGGACCTCCTGCTCCCTTTCCACTCTGTCTTAGTTTCCTAGGACTGCTATAATGAACGAACCCAAACTGGGTGGCTTCAAAGAGCAGAAATGTATTGTCTCCATTCTACAGCCAGAAGGATCCCATGGAGGTCTTATGAGGGCCAGGCTCCCTCTGAAGGCACTAGGGAAGCCCCCGTTCCATGCCTCTCTCCCCCTTTCAGGTAGCCACAGGCATTCCTTGGTTTGTCAATGCATTATTCTTTTTTTTAAGATTTTTATTTATTTATTTGACAGACAGAGATCACAAGGAGGCAGAGAGGCAGGCAGAGAGAGAGGGGGAGGCAGGCTCCCTGCAGAGCAGAGAGCCTGGTGCAGGGCTCGATCCCAGGACTCTGGGATCATGACCTGAGTGGAAGGCAGAGGCTTTATCCCACTGAGCCACCCAGGCACCCCTCAATGCATTATTCTAACCCTCCATCCTCTCAGTGTTCTCTGTGTATCTCTACGGAGTCGTGTGTGTGTGTGTGTGTGTATGTGAGGGGTTCTCTGTGTCCAAATTTTTCCTTTTATAGAGGCATCAGTAATACTGGATTAGGACCCACCTAATTAAAAAGACTTCATTTCCAAATGAGGCCACATTCTAAGGTACTGGGGCTTAGGACTTCAAGATAACGTTTCTGGAGGACGCAATTCAACCTGTAACATATCCTTCTCCATTCTGTATTCTGGAGGAGAGGACTGCCCTCTAGGGAAGGCAACTGCATGCTCTCTGAGGTCACCCAGGGTGGAATCCCAGCAGGGGCGGGGGAGGAGGGAGACATGAGGTCCGAGAGGTGGGTGCCCTGGTGGTATCTTTTCTGTGGGCTTGCCCTGTGCTGGATGTGTCCCTCAGTGGTGAGTCACTGCCTCGTGACTCGTTACTTTGCACACTCCCTCTCCTTCCAGGGCTGACACCCATTCCCTCTGCTTGTGTTGGGAGCCTAGGGGTGGTAACTGGCCCCCAGTAGTCCCGGGGGCTACTGCACTGTGCTTTCTGTTTGCCTTACCTGAACACCTTCATAAACAGTCCATTTGGAAAGAAATCTCTTATGGAATTACCCCACTTTGTGTATATCTTTGTTTTCTGTTGGGACTCTAAAGATAGCCTCCACCAAAAGTGTTACTTACCTAGTAAATATCTTGTCTGTTTTATTAATCATATATGCATTTCTTTAAGCATGTCGCATGTTGTAGTATTAACACATTTCCTGCTGCTAGTAGGGGTTGAATAAACATTTTTAGTGGGAGGGAAGGGAGTGGGAGGAAGGAAGAGACAATGGAAGGGCTAGAGACATCATGTGGCTTTTTCATCTTAATTTAGTTTTCGGATAGCTTCAGATTTCTCCTCCCAGGCTCGCAGTCAATTCCATGGCCATCCTCTACGTGCTTGTTCAGTACAAACATCTCTGCTGGGTGCTATGTAGTAGTCCAAACATGGCTGATTCCTTCAGCAATTTTTATCAGTGTGGACCAATGTGGCTAGAGCTTAGCAAAGCAGGGGTTGTCTCTTGGGGTTGGGGTTGGAAGTAGGGCATTACACTATGGAGGAGACTCAGGCTAGCTTCTGCGGATATAGGAAGACAATTGATGAGCAACATTACAGGCCAAGCTGAGACGCCATGGCAAGAATTTATAATGCATCTAATCCAATTTATCCTGTACCTGCTACCAGAGTAATCATCCTAAAGTACCTTGGGATAATGTCATTCCATGCCTTAAAATCTTCAATGACTATTTCCTATGAAATGGAGAATTAACACCTATTTTGCCAAAGTCTTCTTACTTCCCCATACTTATTTCCCCCAGGTTCTCTGTGTCCTCTAGTTAAACTAGATGGATCTATAATCTCCTGACAGCTTCTTTCCCACTCCCATGACTTTTCTCATGAATTCCTCTTTACCTAGAAAGAAAGGTCCTTTCACCAGCCTACTTCCGTTTGTTCAATCCTATCTGCTCCTGCTCTCATTTCCGTTCAAGCTTAGATCCTTGCCTCCTCTTCCCTGAGATCTCTGTTTCCCAGGCTTCACTGCTCTGTTTTGGATTCAGCTACTGGGTGGGGGAGGGCACTTGTGGAAGATGGAGGGCAGAAGTCAGAGATGAAGTCATTTCTCCCACTCATTCTTTGCCTCCTGACGCATCTCCCACAATAATTCTGTCTTCCAGCCTGGAAGCCCTGGTTTTAGGCTCTAATAATCGCCCTTTTCCGTGCATGTCTCCTGCTCTAGGACCGGGAGCAGGGCCCTGTTACCGTTCATCTCTGGGTTTTCTCAGTTTCCCTGTTTAGGTTTTCCAGTGCCTTTGATATTACTTCTCTTTATTGAACTGTCTGATTTCACCATTTTTCTGATTGTACCCTGATTGTAGACCTTGCTTCTATACTCTGCCATCTTATGAACTTCTTTATAATCTAGCTGAAAAGGATTTTTTTTTCTTTTTTAAACCATCCCCCGCTAGAGTTTAAAACATATCTGTTATTCCTGCCATCATTTTTTTTCTTAGAATATAACACTATGAAAAAGTCTACAAATTTTGAAACAAAGAAGATATAATCTTGGAAATTAAAGAGATGATTGACAGTCATGAATACTTGCTTTCGTGCCCTTCATGGGCCCAAACCATGTGTCTGGTATGGTGCTCTTGTTTTCTTTCCTGCTACTAGTTGTAAGCTCTTTAGGGCCATACTCATCTTTGGGCTTTTTCCTTATAGCATCTGGCAGAGAACTTTGTAAACAGGATTTAGTCTTCGAAACGGACATAGACATTAATTGCTCATTATCTGTATTTTCATTTGCATTTCATTTTCTAATTATTCATTGCTAACATACAGAAAGAAAATGAATCTACTAATATGGTGAATTTTACAGTCTGTTTTCATATTAAAGTCATATTAAATTTTTTCATAAAAAATTTTCATATTTTTTTTTTACAGATTTCATTTAATTATTTGACAGAGAGAGACACAGCGAGAGAGGGAACACAAGAAGAGCAAGTGGGAGAAGGAGAAGCAGGCTTCCCACCAAGCAGGGAGTCTGATGCTGGGCTCAATCCCAGGACCCAGGGATCATGACCTGAGCCTAAGGCAGATGCTTAATGACTCAGCCACCAGGCGTCCCCGAAGTCTGTATTTCTTAAGTCATGAGATTGAATTTGGCATAATAGTTGTTTGAGGATTTTGTCTTTGGAAATTTATTCTAAGTGTTACAGATTTGTAGGACTGAAATGTCAAAGAGGTAACAACAACCTTGAAGCCTTTCCTGACCGTTACTTCCTTTCTCCCACTACTGTATTCAGAATTAGGGATATGACTGGGGTAGTGCACCAAGGGCCCATAGCATAGAGCCCTATTGCATTAAGTATGATTCAGGAATTGCTTGAAACGGAATTACATAATGGTGCTTGGTAAAATTGTAGATTCGTGTGCACAAAGTTGTACTTCTTTCATACTCTGAGAGCAGGGCTCTGGTATCTGAATTTTAAATGAGTTTCATAGATGTCATTCTTAGTGAATTCAGAGAACCACTGCTGCACAAGTAATTATGTCTGTATGTGTGGATTTGTGACCAAGGATATGCAGCGTATATTTTCTGCTATTTGATACAAAAGAGATCCTATTAATCTGATTGTAGAGATGTTATAATTGAGTAAGGTTCAACTAGTAAGTGGTAGAATCAGGATTTGAAACCAAAACAGAGCCTGATGTTGAGCAATAGAATGGACGGCTTCCTGGGCATTCATAGTTCATGTTCCAAATTAATATTGCCTGAACTGTCCATAAGATTTTTCCAATCATTTGCTTTGCTTTATTTTAGTGCAGTTTTTCACTTCTCACTTAAGTGAGAAATTTTTGTGATTCAGGTAAAAAAATGAAAACCGAAGCCTACTTTCTAAAAGCAATTGTTTTCCTGGGGCACCTGGGTACCTTAGTTGGTTAAGTGTCTGCCTTTGGCTCATGTCATGATCCGGGGCCCCTGGGATCAAGCCCCGAGTCGAGTCTCTGCTTAGCGGGGAGTCTGGTCCCCCCTCACTGCCGCTGCTCCCCCCTTGCCCTCGCTCTCAAATAAATAAATAAAATCTTTATCAAAATCTCTATGGTTGACAGGCAAGTTTAGAATGATGACATTTCAAATCTGTAGGGAAAAGATGGACTATTGATTATTAAGTGTCATTTTAGAATATTGGCTAACCATTTAGAAAATATAAAGTTAAATGTTTACATCACACCTTCCACCAAAATAAATTGGAGGTGGATTAAACTGTTTAAATGTGAAAAAGGAAACCACAGAAGCATTGGGAAAAATATGTTGATAAATAATTTTAAGGTCTGGAGTGGAATTTTGAGTATCTTTATTTTTCTATTTGTATTTTTTCCTTTTTTCCCCTCTAGAGTGAAATTTGTATTACTAGAGTGATATATGTATTATATGATATATGTATTAAAATGTAATTGTGCAATTAAAAACAAATGTTTTTTCCTATGTAAAAAGCTTAGGCCAAGAAGTTATAGGACAAGGGAACTCATTTTCTTTTCTTCAGGTACAAGCAAGGCCCTGGCTTGGTTTGTTCTGACATATTGGATATTTTATGTCCTTGTTTAACCTTTAACTCACATAAACTTTTCTATCTATGTGATGGATGAAACAAGCATATATTCTCCCTTTCCTTGTCATGCATGAGGCATGAGGTCTCTCAGAGGGAGTGTTCACTGATGTCAATAGGAAATCAGCATGCACAGATATAGCCAGAATAGTCACATCCATTCAGATGCTGAAAAGGAGTCAATGAAGTAACTTTCTTCCTAAAAAGTGCTGTTTCTTAGTCAAATTTAATTATATTTTAAAATATACGCACATTTCATTAAATCACCAAAATTCTCTATTTACTTTCCAACTACTGGCTGCTCCTTATTTTCATCATTGTTTGAAAGAGTAAAACATAGAGCACCATCGACTGCTATCCTCACTTGGAGATTTAACTTTTTGTGAAAAACAAGTCGTTCTTTAATGTCTTTTACTATAACGAATGAGGTGTGTTTTATGCATGTTTCCACACCCTTTGATTGCTTTTCTCTGTTTTTTTTTGTTTGTTTGTTTTTTTGTTTTTTGCTTGTTAATAACAAAGTCAAGTTTGCTGTCCAAACCCAGAAATCGTGGTGGAAAAATAACGAAGGAAATAAAAACCTGGAGGGGAGGCCAGGAGCTTGTGTGTGTGTGTGGCCGGGGCGGGGTTGGGGGTATGTGTTGGGAGTCATAGACGACCAGCTGTCCAGAAAGGATAAGTCAGAGGCATGGAAGGTGCCGAAACCGTGCCAATGCACCTTCAGTACAAGAGCTAGTAAACGGTGGCACTGTTCTTGGAGCCGGAGCCCGTGACCAGATACTGATTTTTATCTTTTTTCTGCTGACACCTGACACTTTATGAGAGTGGGGAGCCTTGTTCGGGAGAGGGGCGGCTGGGATGCACACCCGCTGTCCATCTCGAGGGATTTTCCTGGACCTCAGGCGTTCCTCCACGCGCATTTGGAGGAAACATCCCCAGGGATGAAATCCCCAGAGGGCAGCGCTGTGACCGCCAAGCAAGCGGGGGTCAGAGGGGCGCCCTAGGCACAGCTGCGTCCCCTGGGATAGCAGGGCTTCCATGCCAGTGGTCGCAAAGCCGCCGTTGTAACCTGCGCACAGGCACACCGTTCGCGCCCACCAGGAACTTCTCCAAGTTGCCAGTGACAACTGCGGCACACTGGAGACCAGGGGATGAACGTGGGCCGGTCCCCAGCGCAGTGGCGTCCTCGCTGGGTCCCCGCGGAGCTTCACCAGGAAGGCGAGGAGCGGAGCGCCTGGTGCTTGCGCGCCCTTTACCGCGCCTCCCCAAAAGCAAGAGGCTGGGCTCGAACCCACCGCGAGGTAGGACATACCTGAGGGAATTCAGGATCTCTTGGTTCTTGGCATTCTCCTGACGCCTGAAATGCAAGCACGGGAAGCCGAGCACGGTATGTATCAGAATAATTTAGAGGACTTGCTAAAATTGTGGATCGGTCGCAACCTTTTTCACTCCAAAGTTTGCATACCGTTCAAGAATCTCCCCACCCCCGCCCCGCCTTTTTTGAATGCTTGGAGACAGTCACAGCTGATTACATTCATTTTGGTATTTTATTTTACTACTTTTATTTTACTACTTTTTTTCTTACCTGTTTGATGTGTATGTGAGGTCCCTATAGCTTTGTTCTATGCCTACATTGCCTGAATATTTTAAAGCTGGGATAAATCCAAAATTAAAAAAAAAAATCTGCACCTCTGTTATATTCTTGAATTTTAAAAAAATACACAAAACAACTCGCTAGTGGTTATTAAGGGTTTAGGCCACATCTGTATTCTAGTAAAGAATAAATTCCAAATAAAATCATTATGACAGCCTTAGATGAATGGTAGAGTGGAAGTTTTGATTATACATGTAAATATATAAAGTCTTTCCACTAATAAGGCTTTTTTTCCTCCCTAGATATTAAACTTACCATGAAGAAAAATATTATCAATACATGGTACTCTTTTGTAAACGTTCCCAATGTGATTGCTCCAGATATTGAAAGGGAAATAAGAAGGATGGAAAATGGAGCAGGCAGGTAAATTGATGCATTTTTTCATGCATTTTTAAAAAATTATTATTAACATATAATGTATTATTAGCCCCAGGGGTACAGGACTGTGAATCATCAGGCTTACACACTTCATGGCACTCACCATAGCACATACCCTCCCCAATGTCCATAACCTAGTCATCCTATCCCTCTCCCCTTCCCCCAGCAACCCTCTCTATGCATTTTTAATGCCAGCCGCCATTCTTAAATTTAACTAGGTTTAATTTCAGTTCAACTTTTGTGACTTTGATCTTTGTAATTTATTTAACTACATCAATATATTTATACTTTGGAACAGCATAACTTGTCTCACAAATGAACATAGTTATTATTTGGTCATTATTTAGAAGCACTTATGCCAAATATTTCCTTACTCATTGGCAAGGCCTTTTCTTATGGGACATTTCAAATCTGCAGAGAAAGCATTGCCATAGATGAATGTGAAAATAATACAAAGTGTGAAATGCTAAATGTTTTAAAAGTATAATTAAAGTGGTTACCCTATATTATGCTATGCAAAATAAGTCAATCAGAGAAAGACAATTATCATATGATTTCACTCATAGGTGGAATTTATGAAACAGAACAGGTGAACATAGGGGAAGGGAGGGAAAAATAAAATAAGGCAAAATCAGAGAGGTAGTCAAACAATGAGAGACTCTTAACTCTGGGAAACAATCTGAGGGTTGCTGGAGGGGAGGTGGGTGGGGGAATGGGGTAACTGGGTTTTGGGCATTAAGGAAGGTGAGCGATGTAATAAGCACTGGGTATTATATAAGATTGATGGATAACTGACCACCTCTGGAACTAATAATACATTATATGTTAATTAATTGATTTGAAATAAAATAAAATAGATACAATAAAGTGGTTACCCCATAACTGAATAGAGTATGTATAAATGTGGTTGAATTTATTTTTTATGGGAAGAAATATTATTACAGGTTTGTTCATACAAATGTATGTGACCTAAAGCACGGATTCATACTTTCTATTTGATAAATATTAACATTAATCAATACATCAAATAAAAGAAATATGGAAGACCTAGGAAGTTGTTTCTTTCTTTCTTTTTTTTTTTTTAAAGATTTTATTTATTTATTTGACAGACAGAGATCACAAGTAGGCAGAGAGGCAGGCAGAGAGAGAGGGGGAAGCAGGCTCCTTGCTGAGCAGAGAGCCCGATGTGGGGCCCGATCCCAGGACTCTGGGATCATGACCTGAGCCGAAGGCAGAGGCTTAACCCACTGAGCCACCCAGGCACCCTTAGAAAGTTGTTTCTTAATTACATACATTTTACTGAATTGTGCATATATCCTACCTAATTCCATGGCTCCTGAAAGTTCTCATTTCACTCTAATTCAAAAGAGTTATATGTTAGTTTCAGAGGGTAGGAGGAAGGATGAAGCCATGGTCCTCCTAATGAAAAATGTTATTCCTTCATAATGGTTTAAAACATTGATCTAATTCAGCTCTGCCTCCTGTTGGACCATAGCTCCTTTTCTGATGATGATGATGATGGTGACAGCGCCTCCATGTTTGAAGAATCAGAGAATGAAAACCCCCAAGCAAGGGGTTCCTGTAGACATAACTCCCACAGAGGGGGGCCATCACAGAGGTGAGCACAATGATCTATTCCTCTAGGTCTTTTTAAACTATTACATAGATGAAAGAAAGGTATTCTACTCATCGACTTCGTGGGCTTGGCAAATGTTCCTGCCACCTAGGCCACTTGGGAATAACTTGCTGCTTACCTTTTCCTCTCTTGGAAATAATCTGATGATTATTCATATCCATTGGGGCCTTAAGTCACCAACGCTCCTGCTGATCATTTTCCCTGAGACCTGTCTCTGTCCCTGAAGAACCTCATGCCTCATCTTCTATGACTTTCCTTACCATGGACGTTATACAGATGGTGACTCTTACGATTTCATTTTCCAGGGAGCAGTACCTGCCTGGTGCCCTTGCGCTTTTCAATGTTAACAACAGCAGCAATAAGGAGCAGTAAGTACATTTACAATAGAAAGCCAAAGCTGTGCTTTTAAAGAACACCATTGAGAAGGTAGGAATGTATCTGAATCTGCTGCAGAGGAGATCTTTATTAGGAAAACTCTATTTAATACAATGGCTATAGTATTTTATTATTTTGTCATTTGGTTATTTACTTCTGAAAAAAGTGGCTACCCATATTAAAAGCAGCATGTATGTATGCATGCATGCATGCATGTATGCATATGTATGTGTTTGAATACATACAGAAAGCCATTGTCTGTAGTGTCAATGCAACTGCCCCTCCTTGTGGACGAAAAGAAATGAAATATCAGTCATCCTTTCTATTCTAAGCCAATATATCCCAGGTCAAGTTCCTTAGGAGACAATCTCTGAGAGGGAGGTGTGTTGCAAAGGTTTATTGGGAGTGCTCTTAGGAATGATTTCTAGGAGAGAGGGGAGCAGGACTGGGCAGAGGGAGAGGTTGAACTTCAGGGGATAGAGTTGCTATGGGAAGCTCAAGAGGAGGGATGACCCTTCAGAGTTGGGTCATAGTTAGGCGGTAGGACTGGGCCTTTGCACATGCTCAGTCATTGGGTGAGGGCAGCCCCTAGGATGGGGGGGGGCATAGCTTTGAGTCTGGTGCCTCCATCAGCCAAGCCCGCCAAAGGAGAGGGAGCTGTGAGCTGTCAGCAACCAATACTCTTGGCCGGCGGGGAATGAGTGCCAGAGTTCTGTGCACTAATGCATCTGGACAACACTCTTCTTGCACTGTTCATGTCCGATTTCCTCATATAGAAAATTCATCCTATGCGGGAATAGATCTCCTCCGGGAGTCTTGTTCTTTTTTCCTGAGAAAGCTTATAAGGGGATGGTTAATGGGATAAACCTAGGTCCCTGACAGCTGCAGCTGGTCTTGAGGCTTTAACTGAAATTGCTTATGCCCTCCTTTCCTACACATTCTAGAATCCTGTCACCTATGGTCAGCACTTTTGCTGGTCTAGATGATTTACTTCATGGGATGAATGATATAGACTCTTCTCCCTAAAGAATTTGGGGCCCTGGTCATCACCATGCCCTTCTTGAGTTATACCTGCTGTATTTGTCCATTTACCACTAAAACTGGGCTGGAGAACACCAAAGACACCAGAGCAGATCACCTGTGTGCCAAATATATCCCTCCCCTACACACATACACATTGTATAACAGCAACACTATCTAGTTGTGATGAAAGAAGTCAGTTACTTTTGCCAGTATGGTGACTCCCTTTCTTGCCTATCGATTTTTTGGCACGAGGGGCCCAAAGTGCCTGGGGAGTAGTTGTAGCTTAATGTTTAATGGGACACTAACTGTGTTGCCTGGAAGACAACGTGATCCATCTGGAAACCTCTAGGTCCACAGACCATAAAGTTGTGGGGATGAGAAGGACACACTCTCTACTACTTAAACTCCTTGGTTCCCAGACCCATATATGGTTATTTCTTTTTTCATACCAAGAAGTTGATGTGTTGAAGCTGTGTTATTTGAAGATTGACTTTACCATTATCTTCTAGGGTCACCTCTAAGTAGAGCTATAGTGTAGACACAGCCCATTTTGACTTGTATCCCGATGTCAGGCTGAGCCATTCATAGACCATGCTCCTTCAACTCCTCCTGCAAGACCCCCCACATATGGCCATGCTGGAGAGCTGAGGGATAGGTGTTGATACAAGAGGGGTAGATCACATGGTGGTAGGGGGCTACTGTGCCCCATGCTTGATCCCAGATATTCTACTTCATCATGGGATGGATTACTGTACAACCTTATAACTTGCTAATTCTGGTAGAATTCAGCTCATGGTCAATTGTCATTTTCTGTCCCATGGTTAGTTAATCCTCTTTCCAGGCCTTACTAACATGATGCCATTGATAGAGTAGATCAATGTGACATTCTGAGGAATGTCCAGATGGTCCAGGTCCCTCTAGGCTGTGTCATGACATTGAGCAGGGGAGACAACATAGCCCTGGGAAAGACTATAACCATGTGCTGCTTTCCATCTCATATCTATTTCTGCTCCTCTTCCCTGATAGTGATAAAAAAATCACACACTCACCATGACTGACCCAGAACATTAGGTATATGGTCTAGATCGCGCAAGAGCATTGTTTTTCACATTTGCCAAGACAGCTACAGCTGGGGCTACTCTGTGGTTGATTTTGCCATCATCTACTGCCAGCTGCTAGTATCCATGTGGTTTTTGTAGGGACCAGACATTGAATGAAATGGTGGTGGGAGGGAACCACCAGCCCTGCCTGCATGAGGCCTTTAAGGATTTCATTTTCTTTCCTGTACAGGATGCAATATGGTTTTCAGCCAGCAGGTAGGGGGCAGCTGGAGGGCTTCTACTTGTCCCCTGCCCCCTGCCCCCCATTATGCTCACTCTTCCTCTACAAGCCAAGGAGCTTGTAGGGATGAGGGTTCTACCAATGTCCAAACATATACATTCCACTTTTGCACTGAGGAACTGGAGAAATGACCACAGTGGGGGGTCTTTAGACCCAGTGGAAGCCCCACAAGTCATATATTGTCAGTGATTTCATTCTTCAGTCAGTGATTTCATTTCTGAGAGCTGGCTCAGGTTTAGAAACTATGCATGAGGTTGTGACTTTTTATTGGGTTAAGTTGCTCTCAATCTCCTGATTATCCATTCCTGATCTGTTTTGACTGTATATGTTAAACAGCACCCTGACAAGCCAAAGGGATGTGCATCTATCTAGGAATAGATTCTATTAACCTCTTCCATAGCTCTCTGTGGGTTAAGTCCCCTGCCTACCCATGCTCTCCTTAATGTTAATTAAGGTTATTGGACCCATCTCTCTTCTGATGAGTAAACACTGCCACTGATCTGTCATCCCTATTGCTCTCAGGGAACCCACTTCTGTACCCGGTTCAGCATCTCCCACTTTTAGCCCTAGTCCTGGCTTCCAGAGGATAGTACCACTGAGTTTCTCATTGATGCTCGTGCCCCTCCCACCAGCACATTCCTTACCATTTTTGTGTCCTCTGAGCCCTCTGAGGGACCATAGTCAGCTGGTGGGCTGTCTTCCTTATCTGGGATGTCTACTTCAGCATATCACTTCTCTGAGTCTTTCTGGTACCTTCCTCTTCCCTCTGCCATGGCCATTTGTATTTTTATTGCACTTAGCATGAGCCATCCCCTTTTCTGAGCTTTTGGGAGCCATCCAAGCAGTGTGTCAGCACCATTTCTTAGGATCTGTGCTAGGGTGTTAAACCTGTATCACAAGGGTGTGCTCTCATACCAATAAATTCTCCCTTATCCAGTTCTATGTTGTGTTCCCCTTTGTACATGACGACCTTAGGTGCCACGCCCCACCTCCTTAGCCATTCTGTTTCCTGTTTCTCCTCAACAGCAGCATTCCATTTCTGCTGGGCTATTCATATACAGACTAAATTCATTTGTACATTTGAACCTCAAAACTTTTCTTCCCATTAACATCCCCATGCTTCTTCTCAACTTCTCCAACTCTTTTTTTTAATTTATTTTTTATTATTATTTTTTATTTATTTGTTAGAGAGAGAGAGAGCGAGCACAGGCAGACAGAGTGGCAGGCAGAGGCAGAGGGAGAAGCAGGCTCCCCGCTGAGCAAGGAGCCCGATGTGGGACTCCATCCCAGGACGCCGGGATCATGACCTGAGCCAAAGGCAGCTGCTTAACCAACTGAGCCACCCAGGCGTCCCAACTTCTCCAACTCTTAACCTATACTTCGAGGCCTAGATCTAGCTCCCTCCCTGTAACTACCTCTCTGACTACCCTCCTGGTTGGAGATGCCTGTTCATTCATATCTGAATAATAAACTTTCCCAAGACATCTGAGCCAACAATGGCAACCTATTTTTGACCTTAGATCTGCCTGCCTCCAGGTTTCATCCTTTAGCTGATAGGGAGAGAACCAAACTATAGGAAGAGGCCTCTAATCATATATTCTCCACTCCAGAAGAAATTACATATAGAAAAAGGCGATCTCAAATCCAGTAAATGATTCTAAGAATTAGGGTTCCAGTGTGTGGAGCTTTCTGACTACTCATGAAAAATTGCCACAGTTAGGATTATCCCTCTAAAGAAAATTGATGGCATTTTCTTGAAATTTCTCATAGCTCTTACTCAATAATAAATAATAATAAATTATAATATATATTATTATATATTATTATATATTTATATAACATAATTTATCTATTTATATTATATATTATATATTATATATTTAATATAATATATAATTATAATTATATATATTAGTACATATAATATATGGCAGCATATATTATATATAATGAATTATTATAAGTGATATCAAGAAGCTTAAACTTTAAATAATAATTGTTTTGGACACCTGGAGACCTTGAAATTGTACCCATGGGAGCTGTTGTTTCCTAAATTTCCCTTGTTGGGTTTATGCCTTTATCCACCTCCATTTCCTTCAAGTTTTTACATGTACTAACCCAGGAAATTTTGTTTGTTTTTTTATCATTGGATGCATGTCCATTTTTTTAGAACTCTCCAGCAGAAAACCAAATTTCTGGACTCTGAGCATGAGTTTCTAAATTCAAGGCTCAATAGAGAGGAAAGTAAATAAGAATGGAAGTCAGAATGTAATTTGATGATGTGACTTAGACATTATTTCTTTTTAGAGAGCCAAAAGAGAAAAAGAAAAAGAAAAAAGAAAAGAAGAGGTAAGTTAGACTTTGTCATGAGTTTTTGGGCCATCCCAGGTTTTTGGGCCCATAACATTTTTGTATCTTATTACTAACTACATCTCTCACTTTTTAGCAAATCAGATGATAAAAATGAAAACAAAAAGGACTCAGAGAAGAAAAAGGAGAAAGCAAAGGGAAAAGAGAAGAAAAAGAAAGAGGAAAAAGACAAAGATAAAAAAGAAGAGTAAGTGGCACTGAAATTAGGAACAGATTTATAATGGATTTTGAATGCCAGGTTATTTCCTGAAAATTCATAGTTATGAAGCCCTGAGTAAAAGACTACATATGTTGTTATAAAACGTGAATCAATTTTTAAAAATTTCCTTAAAATGAGCAGTGGTAGCTTTATTCTTAGTTTTCTCATCAAGAATTTTCAATGCTATGGTTAATTATCTTCCTTGAGCTCTGGTGAAGATACATTTACCATTGGGAGATAATTAGGTTTCAAGAAAATTGTGTTCCTAGGGTCTTAACATTAATTTTTTAAGTTGAAATAAAAATATAGTAATTTTATTAAACATTTTTGAGTCATAAATACTGCATGGCAAATAATCCAAAAGTAAGCAAACTTCCTTGTAAAAACCATGCTTAATTTTGAGAGCAGTCCAAATGCTTATCAGCACCAGCCATTTGAAAGATCCTTTTTTTTTTTTTTTTAAGATTCTACTTATTTATTTGACAGAGAGAGAGAGGGTAAAAGCAAACACAATCGGGAGAGCAGAAGAGGGAGAGGGAGAAGCAGGCTCTCCACTGAGTGGGGAACCTGATGTGGGACTCGAGCCCAGGACCCTGGGATCATGACCTAAGCTGAAGGCAGACGCTTAATCGACTGAACTACCAAGGTGCCCCTGAAAGATCCTTTTAAAATAAACATTTGAGGGTTAGAATTTCATGAGGGTAAGGCTGAGTGATGTTTTCAGTTATCTTTTTACTTTTTACTAAAGGGAGGTTTTTGTTTTTGTTTTTGTTTTTTGCTGATCCAAGTGAAAGATGTTTTTACTTTATTTTTTTATTTTAATTTTATTTTTTTCAGGGTTCCAAGATTCATTGTTAATGCACCACACCCAGTGCTCCATGCAAAACGTGCCCTCCTTAATACCCACTACCCAGCTCACCTAACCCCCTACCCTGCTGCTCTCCAAAACCCTCAGTTTGTTTCTCAGAGTCCACAGTCTCTCATGGTTCATCACCCCCTCCGATTTCCCCCAGTTCACTTTTCCTTTCCTTCTCCTAATGTCCTCCATGTTATTCCTTATGCCTTACAAGTAAGTGAAACCATATGATAATTGACTTATTTCACTCAGCATAATCTCCTCCAGTCCCATCCATGTTGCAAAAGTTGGGTATTCATCCTTTCTGATGGAGGTGTAATATTCCATTGTATATATGGACCATATCTTCTTTATCCATTCGTCTGTTGAAGGGCATCTTGGTTCTTTTCACAGTTCGGCGATTGTGATCACTACTGCTATGAACACTGGGGTCCAGATGGTCCTTCTTTTCACTACATCTGTATCTTTGGGGTAAAATTGTTTTCTAAACTTAAAGAAAACTTTTTACCAGATAATATTCACTTACTTTTGCCTGTTGGAAAGCTGTTAAAGCTTTTACAGAAGGGAAAAATCCTTAATAATATGGCTTGGGGTGCCTGGCTAGGTCAGTCAGTAAAACATGTGACTTTTGATCTTGGGGTTGTAAGTTCAAGCCCATGTTGGGTGTAGATATTACCTAAAAATAAATCTTTAAAAAAGCCCTAAAGAAACCTTACCACCACCACCACCAACAACAACAACTCCCCCACCCCGCCAAAACCCAATACAGGTTGACACTAGAAAATTTTAAAATTTTCCATTTGACCATATATTTCCTTTCTCCTTCCCTCCCTTTTCCTGCCTTCTTGCATTCCCTCTTCCCTCTATTGTCTCTTCATCCTTCAACAGATGCTTATCAACAAGGACTTTTTATTAGATTGTGTTATATTCTTCTTTCCATACAAGAGAGAAAGAAGCCATGAATTCCCTCTCACAGCATAGTTCCTGATTGCTTTGTTTCCTGGTAGGGGGAGTGGCAACACCCCCATTCTCTCACCACCCATAACCTACCAAAGAGATCTATGGCATATCCAGAGTTTAGCATGATCTGTGGCACCATTCCTTCTCAGTAGTTGGATTGATAGAAATGTCTGCAGCATCACAATACAACAAGGACGTTTAAAAAATCTCAGCAAGGCTTAATGTAGGACTAGTAATTTAACTATCTATCCAGTCCTCACTAAGCAATTTCTTATGTCTATCACGCTCATGTCAAGCTACTTTTCTCCCTGTAGAGTGAGTTTCTCCAGCTTACTTCTGTTTCATTAATTGTGGGTGATGGACATAACCGTATATGATATGTGAAATAAAAATGTCCTTGTTTCTTGGTAATCTCCCACTTTCTAATTGCTGCTAGGGAGAAGAAAGAAGTCATGGTTATTGATCCCTCGGGAACCATGTATTACAACTGGCTGTTCTGCATCTCTTTACCTGTTATGTACAACTGGACTCTTGTTATTGCAAGGTATCTATATATTTTTGTGGATCTCGACCTGCTTCTGGTTTCTAAGTTACCTGACTTAACAGTTTGGTCAAGGGCTTTTTGGGATGTACCTCTTTTCTCCACCACATGTTGTAAAGAGAGGTTATGTTATTCTCAATGTGTTTTCCTAAGATCAGGACTAGGTGCTTTGCTTGTCAATATACTTAGAAATCCAGTTCTGGACTGGGGAGTGAGAGGATATTTTTAAACTTTTGATTGCTGAACTGTGTCATTAGAATTTTGGGAGAAACTTAGTTATTTTATTTATGTACTCTCTGGACTATAAGAAAAACATGTTGCCAAGAGTGGAAAAAGATCAAAGACCTAGGTTGTCTTAGAGCAAGATGTGTTTCCCAAGCGATTTTTCTATGGTTTTCTGTAATTTAGACAGTAAGCGTCTTGGCCATCTAGAACGAAGCACAATTCCTTGACGCATTTTAGGGACAGATCGTACGAACCTGGTTATCAATGTGTGTGACCCATTGTATTTTGACATTAGCTTGAGACTATTTATTTTTATTTGATGTCTTCACAATGTGAACTAGAATAATGGAAAGAATGTTGGAATTCAGAAGCAGGAGAAAACCAAATCCATCTGCCCATATTCAGAAAAGCCATGGTTAATTAAATGGGCCTAAGGTCCTTCTTAATCTTAGTGCCTCATATCTCTTATCATGATAAAAATTATGCAGAGAGGACGCTTACTTAAACTTGCCCCCATTTCATTTTAATCACACAAGTTTTTCTTTTACAGAGCATGCTTTGAGGAACTTCAGTCTGATTACCTAGCATATTGGGTCATTTTAGATTACGTATCCGATGTAATCTATCTTCTTGATATGTTTGTACGAATAAGGACAGGTAAATATGTTCAGCTTTTTTTGTGCTTTTATCTCTATGGTATGATTTGAAATTTTGCAATTCAAGTATTCTTTGAAATAAACTCACAAAAATCTATTTTAGAAGAAAAGGCACTGTGGAAAGCAAGAGTACCATATACCTACCTACCCACAAGCTTAGGTCACTACAACCGATTGACTTAATTAGGCAACCTTTGAATGTGGATTGGAGGCTTTCCCCCATTAACTTGTTCATTGGGTTAGAGCCACAGGAGAGGAATAAAGAGAAGAGAAATGTTCTGCCAGCCTGTCTCTGTTAGGGAGCAATTACCCTTTCCCCACAGAGAGATACTATGAAGACACATGGCAGGGGGATGTCATTGTGCCCAACAGAGCTGTACTAGAATTTTTTTTGATATAGATTCTTTTTTTTAAAAAAAAAGGTTTTATTCGTTTATTTGACAGACAGAGATCACAAGTAGGCAGAGAGGCAGGCAGAGAGAGAGGGGGAAGCAGGCTCCCTGCTAAGCAGAGAGCCCGATGTGGGGCTGGATCCCAGGACCCTGAGATCATGACCTGAGCTGAAGGCAGAGGCTTAACCCACTGAGCCACCTGGGGGCCCCTGTACTAGAATTTTTCTAACAGTACACAAATCCTTAATTCAAATTTGTGGTCATGGTAGGCGTTGTTGACCATGGAGCAGGGTCTGATAACTTCCCCTTAAGGATTCTTGTTAAGTAGGTATAACTTACTATTTCTACGCTGCATTCTTCGTTCAAAGGTAACTGCTATGCGGAGAATAACATTTAAGAATCATTCTAGGGGCACCTGGGTGGCTCAGTGGGTTGAGCCTCTGCCTTCGGCTCAGGTCATGATCTCAGCATCCTGGGATCGAGCCCCACACTGGGCTCTCTGTTCAGCAGGGAGCCTGCTTCCTCCTCTCTCTCTGCCTGCCTCTCTGCCTACTTGTGATCTCTGTCTGTCAAATAAATAAATAAAATCTTAAAAAAAAAAGAATCATTCTATAAGACAGGGACATGCTCTAAATATCAGTGTGCTGGAGCAATGCTCCCATTGTTATGTCCTACTCGCAGCTCTGGTAGCTAGTATAGGAAAAGGAACAAATTATTTCCCGAGTGAAATGTATCAGAATGCTGACATTCAAGGCCCACTGCGGCAACACAGGAGAAGGGAAGATCCCAGACGACCAAGAGTCGGGGGGGACAAAAAGGAGAGAGAAAACAAACCTCTGAAGGACACTTACTCTTCCCAGTGAAGGGACAAGACAAGAACACACGTAATGGGCAGTAAGGCAGGGGCCCAAACGTCAAGGGTGGGGCTGGGATTCTGACAGGAGAGTGGCCTGATTTGGAAGAATTTCCAAGAACTCTGTTTGTAAAAGGAATGGCTTTAGCTGGGTAGAGATACTGGCACTGGAGAGATTTGTGTGCGTACAACGTACGTATGTGTTACCTCTAAGCTTTCACTTTTACGCTAACAAAGTTTTGTTTTTTATTTCTTCAAAACATTATTTTCCATAGCTATATGTTGATCAGTACCCAAATCTTATTACATTGTTAAAAGCATGTTTATTGGAAATGAACTCTTTTTAAAAAAATATTTATTTATTTGTTTCTTTATTTTAGAGAGCTAGAGAGAGTAAGTAGGGGAAGGGGTAGATGGAGAGAATCTGCAATTTGCGCTGAGTTCAGAACCCAGTGCAGGACTCAGTGAGGGGCTCGATCTCATGACCCATGAGATCATGGATTGGGCCGAAACTAAGAGTCGGATGCTTAACCAACTAAGCCACCCAGGCACCTCTATTGGAAATGAACTCTTGTTTTCAACTCAGTGGGTTATTTTAGAAATATTCATAATGGCATAAAAATGAAAAAAAATTAAATTGTTGTGTTTTTTCTTCTATTTTAGGTTACTTAGAACAAGGACTGCTGGTGAAGGAAGAGAATAAACTCATAGAGAAATATAAATCCACCTTGCAATTTAAACTTGATTTTCTATCAGTGATACCCACTGATCTGCTGTTTTTTAAGGTGGGGTGGAACTATCCAGAAATTAGATTAAACAGACTGTTAAGGATCTCTCGAATGTTTGAGTTCTTCCAGAGAACAGAAACCAGAACCAACTACCCAAACATCTTCAGGATTTCCAACCTTGTTATGTATATTGTCATCATTATCCACTGGAATGCATGTGTGTACTTCTCTATATCCAAAGCTGTCGGATTTGGAAATGATACATGGGTGTATCCTGATATTAATGATCCTGAATTCGGCCGTTTGGCTAGAAAATATGTATACAGCCTTTACTGGTCTACACTGACTTTGACTACAATTGGTGAAACACCGCCCCCTGTGAAGGATTCCGAGTATGTCTTTGTGGTGGTTGATTTCCTAATTGGAGTGTTAATTTTTGCTACCATTGTTGGTAACATAGGTTCTATGATCTCCAACATGAATGCTGCCAGAGCAGAATTTCAAGCAAGAATCGATGCAATCAAGCAATATATGCATTTTCGAAATGTAAGCAAAGATATGGAAAAGAGAGTTATCAAATGGTTCGACTACCTGTGGTCCAACAAAAAAACAGTTGATGAGAAGGAAGTCTTGAAGTATCTCCCTGATAAGCTGAGAGCAGAGATTGCCATCAATGTTCACTTAGACACTTTAAAAAAGGTGCGTATTTTTGCGGACTGTGAAGCTGGGCTTTTGGTGGAGTTGGTCTTGAAACTGCAACCCCAAGTCTATAGTCCTGGAGATTACATTTGCAAGAAGGGGGATATTGGACGGGAAATGTACATCATCAAGGAAGGCAGACTCGCTGTGGTGGCCGATGACGGAGTCACCCAGTTTGTGGTACTGAGTGACGGTAGCTACTTTGGTGAGATCAGTATCCTTAACATCAAAGGCAGCAAAGCCGGCAATCGAAGAACAGCCAATATTAAAAGTATTGGCTACTCAGATCTGTTCTGTCTCTCCAAAGACGACCTCATGGAAGCTCTGACCGAGTACCCGGATGCCAAAACTATGCTAGAAGAGAAGGGAAAGCAAATCTTGATGAAAGATGGTCTACTGGATATAAATATTGCCAACGCTGGAAGTGATCCCAAAGATCTCGAAGAGAAGGTCACCCGAATGGAGGGGTCGGTAGATCTCTTGCAAACAAGGTTTGCTCGGATCCTGGCTGAGTATGAGTCGATGCAGCAGAAACTGAAGCAAAGACTTACCAAAGTTGAGAGATTTCTGAAACCACTCATTGACACAGAATTTTCGGCTCTTGAAGGCTCTGGAGTTGAAAGCGGGCTCCTGGACTCCACGCAGGACTGAAAAACTGGTCACTAACAAGGACGTGCCTCACGATCCTTGCAGGGATGGGACTAAGCAACTCTAAATTGGAAGAAGAAGAAGGTGCAGCTGGGGGACTTTTTCCATAAGGGGAGTGTGCTCAGGTAGAGAGAAAGGCCCACACACTCCCTTGTGAGGTAGTGTGATTAAAGGATTGCTGTCCTTAGGATTTTTCAGAATGGATAACGTGCAAAGATAGAGAAGGATTAACTTGTCAGTATCTATGTCTTCTGATTCTTTCATGTATGCTCCTTCTATGTAACTATTCTTTATAAAAGTGAACAAGCACCCCTCACTTTCAGGCAGTTTACACTGTGGAGGAACAACTGGGAATTACCAGGTACATCGTGTCCCGGATACCATGGTAAAAAGAATTAGAATGCAATAAACTAAAGTAAGTCACAAAACTAGAGTGAATATTGTTTATTTGATAATTTAGTAGGGAGTTTAGGATCTGTTAGAGCTTTCTAGGGTCTTTTAATTTCCTTTAGGGTCATTTTAGTCTCCTTTAGGGTCATTTTAAGGACATTAATCCTTGTAGTCTAGGACTTAGGAAGGGTGGTGAAGACAGAACTTCTCACGATAAAAGTGTGACAAATCAGACTTCGCATATCTATGCTTATACATAAATACGTAACATTAAAAATCATAAAATGTAGGAATCTTTTTTTAAAAAGATTTCATTTATTTACTTGATACACAGAGAGAGAGATCACAAGTGGGCAGAGAGAGGGAGAAGCAGACTCCCTGCTGAGCAGGGAGCCCGACGCGGGGCTCGATCTCAGGACCCCAAGACCATGACCTGAGCCGAAGGCAGAGGCTTTAACCCACTGAGCCACCCAGGCACCCTAAAATGTAGGAATCTTTTATAACAAATTTTTTTCTTTCAAGATTTTATTTAAATTCAAGTTAGTTAACATATACTGTAGTATTAGTTTCAGGGGTAGAATTTAGTGATTCATCACTTGCATATCACCCAGTGCTCACTACAACAAGTACCCCCCTTAATGCCCATCACTATTTACCATAGCCCCCCCACCTCCCCTGGAGCAACCCTCAGTTTGTATTTTTATAATAATTTTTTCAGATTCTCTGATACCTAAGGCCTGATAGCAAGGACTACTATCTTCCTTATCTGACTGGCCAGCAATAAAAAAAGGTATAAAAATAATTCCATTGCTGGATGATTAACAAAGAAAATTGTCATAATGTCTGGAAAGGAGATGTGTAAGTTCTATGGACCAGCGTGGGCATCATCAGGCAACTTCCTAGAAATTCAGAATCTCGGGCCCGACCTCATGGCTACTGGATTAGAATCTGCTTTTTAGCAAGACCCCCGGGTGATTCATACCCACATTAAACCTTAGGAAGCACCCAACTAGAGAGCCAGGGAGAAGTTAATGGGATTGTTCTAGAAATTTCAGAAAAGGGTACTGTATGACAGGTGTGTGCTTGAGAAAGACTTTGCTAATCGATCATACGGCTTTCTACCACTGAACCCAGATATGGTTTAAAAAAATCCTAACAGAGGTCACTGGAGTTGATATAAAATTTCTATCTTTGCCTATAATAATATGACAACATGGCATCTTGTTTAATTTGACGTTTCAGATATTTCTGTGGACCTTGATCAGTGTATGGCTATGGTAGACTGTATTCTGTTCTACAAAAAAAAAAAAATCATTGAACTGTACATGGTATTTGGAATCTCATGTTGGCATTTTTAAAAAAAGATTTTATTTATTTAATTGACACCCAGAGAAAGAGATCATAAGTTGGCAGAGGCAGGCAGAGAGAGAGGAGGAAGCAGGCCCCCTGCTGAGCAGAGAGCCCGATGTGGGGCTCAATCCCAGGACCCTGAGATCATGATGATCATGGTCAGGGAGAAAGACAGAGGCCCAACCCACTGAGCCACCCAGGCACCTCTCGTGTTGGCATTTTACGGTTCATCTATTCAATAACAGCTAGTAAGTATTTCTTCACTACAGAGGAAGTGACTAGTTCTGGAGTGTAACTAATATATAACATAGCTCCTGCCTGTGACAACTGCTTCTTCTACTTCTTCTTCACACACATTTTATTCCTTGTTCCATGTGTTGCTTGTTATAAAAACCTCTAAGACACTGTAAAGAGGCTTGATCTGCTTAGATAGGAAAGAGTGACGGTTACACACTGGCTCAGGGCCTGGGTCTCAAGCAGAGCAACCCCCGTCACAGCACCCAGGAGGGCGGGTACTTTGAGTCTTATTTCAGCTAGAGACATCCAAGCGTTCTGATTTCATGAACTCTGACCCGCAGCTCTAAGAGTCTTTCTGATGCTCATTTTGGACAGGTGGCAGATTCTTGATTCAAAGACCTGGAGTCAGGATGGCTTAGCCAACTCCTTTTCCATGGCGCCTTCAGGTGGAGCCTCTAACAGGTGGTGGCGGGGTTCCAGTTCAGACGACGGAGGGCTGGTTGAAATTTGAAGATCTTTAGTAACTGCATCTGAGAACAGATGAGAGAGAATTCTAGGACTCATTGATGGCAGATCAATGAGGGAGCAGGAACCCAATCAGCTAGTCTTCCCAGTGTGTCTGATAAGTGTTTACTCTGTACCCCCCCAACTCTGTTATAATGTAATGTTCTTATAGAAGTAGATCTCTCAAAGTTTTGCATAGATCTTAAAAACAACTTTTCCTACTTGAAATATGATGTGATTCAACTTCTTACCATTAGGTGGCAATGTTGGTTTACAATTACAACCTTCAACGCTTGAAATTTTCTTCACAGAAATTGTAGGTAGTAAAAATCAGAGCTCTCTGGCAATAATGGGCATTTTTTTTCCTAACAAGATTTCTAGAAGATTTTAGCATAGCACACCGTATGCAAGCCTAACATTAAAACATGATCAAATAAAATTTAATATGCAAATTGAATGGATAAAGCAAAAAGACAGATTGAAGCGTTGTAGTATTTCTTAATTTCAGAGAGTTTCACAAAGCAATAATGACAGCTACATTATGAGAAGCTTTTTGCCACTGTGTAAGATATGTATTAGAGGTAGGCAAAAGGAATAAAAAAGGGCAAGCAGCATTTATATTGAAATTCAGGTTATGTTTTTATTTAAAAAAAAGTCCATTGCTTAAAAAAGTTTGGCAACTACTGGTCTGTTTTAACAGTGTTGGAAGTATGCCTGGGTAAAACACTGCCAATTAAGGTATTATTCTTCCTATGACTACATAAATAGTATTTTTGGATGTCTTCATTTTATAGACTGTTCGAAATATAAAATACCAAAGAGCAGGCTTACAGACTCGAAAGAAAAGCTTGCTATTCACTGGACTAGTTTATTTCTAGGTGAAAGGAGAAAGTGGGAAGTGCATGGAAAGGAAACTCGAGAATATAGAAAATACAAAAAGACTCCAGAGACTCTTGTATTCACATCTCCTCATTTTACAAATACAGAAATAATGATCAGACAACCTTAAAATTGGTGAGGATATCAGAACTTGGAGTAACAGTGAGAATTGCTACCACATGTTGGAGAACCAGATGCTAATATCTGCTAGAGCCAAGGTTGGGCTGATCTAAAACCCAGGAATCATTCCTAGGTGTAGTCACTACAGAAAATTGGCCACACATACAACATGAGATAATTGAAGACAACTTAAATGCCCATCGAGAGGAAGCTAGTTACATAAATTGGAACCTGTTCATATAATGGAATACTATAAATGTTTGAATAGTAACAAGTAACACCTAGTGATTAGTGTGCGCTGGGCGTTGTACAAGGACTTCTAGATGCACTTAATCCTCATGATACCTTATAAGATAGGTTCCACTGTGTTTTCTGTTTAAAAGGGAGGCATAGAAATACATTATATGTTTATAAAAAAATTAAAAACTTAAAAAAAAATAAAAAGGAGGCATAGAGAGTTTAAGTAATTTGCCCAAGGCTCCTGGGAAGGAAGTGGTAAACTGATCTTTGAAACCAGATACGGAGGCTTCAAGGTGCCTGCTCTTAATGTTGGCATTCGCCCTGACTTTTGTATGTGCACACCATCCCTTCCACACAGAATTCACAAACATACCACACAATCCTGAGTAGTGTTTATGAATCTATACCTCTGATGTGACAGTTTAATAACAGGTATGGGAATGATAGCAGGAATCAGAACAGTGATTAGACTAGTGGAGCTGGAGAGCACGGGATGCGAGGAGAGAGACACAGTCAGAGGACTTTAGCTGTCACTGTTGTTTCATATTTTTCAAAATAGTCTGAAGGAAATAAGCCCCAAATGGTAAAGTTTGACAAACGTAGGCGCAGATGTAGGTAGTCTCTATAATTTTGATATATACGCCCTATCACAAATGAAGAAGAAAAGAGGAGTAGAGGAGGTAAGTATAAATGCACACAGCTAGTTTAGCGACAAAGCCTGGACCTTTGACCCTTGGTTCAAAGTTTATTTCACTAAAAGGTTGTACTTGATTGCTTTCTACACAGACCAAGTTGAGTGCTTTATGGGGCTCCACTTGGTGATAACGTGTCTGTTCTTTGTACATTTTCACTTTAGTCAGTCTGCATACTGAGTAAATTCGAGATAATACTTTCTAGAATTACACACTTTAGGTCTGGCTCTTGGTTTCCTGATGAGTTAGAGGTGAAAGAATGCGTTTTTCACCAATGCATTCCTTTGGGGTTCTGAATATAGCAATTTGCCACAAAATTACTCACTAGCCTGACAGTGTTGCCCCTTAAGAAGGGGTTGATATTGGGTTTCTTGTCAGATTGCCAATTTCTCCTCTTTTAAGTTAGGTTCATTTTTGTTCTATCTGGGTTGAGGCTAGCCAGTTGGGCTTAGTCCAAGAACCTATTTGAGTTAGTTCTTCAGATATCCGTGAGCCTGTTTCCTGGGTTTGTCGCAAAGATTCACGTTGCTCAGAGGCACAGTATTCCAGTGGTGCCCAAATCCATGGCGTTCCATGATATCCTTCAGTGACCTCATTGCTTATTCTCGGCAGAAAGAGTGACCACTGAGACACCCAGGGCACAAGGCATGATCATTTGCCTACCATTAGTCAGAGACTCTAGAACAGGAGTGCAATTTTTTCCCACTCATTTTTGAATGTAATAATTCACTCCCCCTAGTTCCCTTGTTTGCAAAAACTACTGATAATTAATAGATCTACATTATAGGTATTTCCACTGCTCCATTCACATATAGTTTCAAAATGCCTCCAAAACGCAAAATATATAAAATTACTTAGAAAGCACGCCACAGTAAAAAGTGACCTGAAATAGACTTCAATTATATTTCTTTTAGTTTTATGTCTAAAATAATCAGGCATTTGAAACTCATTGATGAAAGAGACACAAGACTCTTTGGTGACAGAAAAGTAAGAGTCGTTTTCTGAAGAGCTGAAATAATGGCTATTTCCTCGCATGTTAGAAATTCTTGAGTAAAATTTTGGTACTGAATCTCTGAGTATAGACTTCTTAGTTTACTGCCACTGACCTAGTTTCATTTCTGTGTTTTAACCTGAAGAGGGAGTCTGCCCTCCTGGCCTCTGTGCCACAACGGAAAGAAAGCCTTTGCTTCTATGCCCTTGGGGAGGATGGTCAAAAATAAGTCACAAAATAAGCCTAAAAATACATCATATAGCTTAACCATATTTGACACTTACCTGTAATCAAATATAACATACAAAGCAAATACAGGTACTGATAATGTGGACTGAGTTTCTCAGTCCATTAGGTTCCTGAGCCTAATTGAGATTGCCATCTTCAGATTACATGATCTTCGAGAACAGGAAGCCATAACTAAATCATCTATTTGAGCTGTACATAGATTTTCTTTTTTAAAGATTTTGTTTATTTACTTGACAGACGGAGGTCACAAGTAGGCAGAGAGGTAGGCAGAGAGAAAGAGGGGGAAGCAGGCTCCCCGCGGAGCAGAGAGCCTGATGCGGGGCTGGATCCCAGAACCCTGGGATCATAACCTGAGCCGAAGGTAGAGGCTTTAACCCACTAAGCCACCCAGGCACCCCTGAACTGTACGTAGATTTGTGGACAAAAGGAACTCAGTAAAAATCACTTATCTGAACTTTCAAAGATTTATCATAACGATGATGATTATTAATTAAATTCTATATGACATTTAGAACACGATCATATAATGATGGTAAGGATAAATAGGTTCTCTGCCTACTGATCCTGATGGGACCAGTTATACCTAACATGTTTAAAAATGCTCTTAAAACTAATGGATGAGCTTCAGCAGAGATAAATTCCACTGGAGCACATTGGAGTAAAATAATTCAAATGATAATTTTGAAACAATTGGCTTTAAGCAATCAAATACAATAAAGACCTACATAAAGAGTTCTGTAGCTTGCAATGGTCCAGGGAGGAACCAAAAAAAAAAAATCATAAAAAGGCTGGATTTCTTTAGGAAGTTTCAAGAAGCATCATTTTCTTACCTTTGTAGAAAATCACGAGGCATTTGAACTTAGAAAATTGTATGCACTTCTCTTAAGTGATCCCTGAAATATATTTTATTAGAGGTGAATGAGTAAGAGAGTGACATGTGAATGAACGGAGGGACGGGAGGGAGCGTGGGCCTCCGGACAGAAAGACAAAGTCTGAGAGAAATACGCTTTAAAAGACAGCAACAGGGACGCCTGGGTGGCTCAGTTGGTTAAGCGGCTGCCTTCGGCTCAGGTCATGATCCCAGCGTTCTGGGATCGAGTCCCACATCGGGCTCCTTGCTCAGCAGGGAGCCTGCTTCTCCCTCTGCCTCTGTCTGCCTGTGCTCGCTCCCGCTCTCTCT